>VZRO01007049.1:237446-436162 GCA_013397915.1 Daphoenositta chrysoptera | reverse complement strand
CAGGGGAGCAGGTGCAGCAGCTGTTAGTTATGTATAGTAACTGTTATTTATATGAAGTGTAACCGAGGTCTTCATAACAGTTGAACAGTTACATTTATCACATTGGCGTTTTTGTTTGTTTTCCTAACAGGGAAGCTCATTTAATTCCTGACCACACAATTCGTGCTCTAGGGCACATTGCAGTAGCACTGAGGGACACCCCAAAAATGATGGAACCCATCCTGCAGATCTTACAACAGAAGTTTTGCCAGCCACCGTCTCATCTTGATGTACTCATCATTGATCAGCTCGGCTGCTTGGTCATCACTGGAAATGTAAGTAAAGAACTGGCTGAGAGAATCCCAGTTCATGATACCTTTCCTTTAGTTACATGAAATGTATTTTAGGAACTGGATTTGCAGAAGGCTTTTAAAGCTTCTCTTTTCTTCACCAGTGGTAGACACTTGTACAGTCTTTGTGATATCAGAAAACAAAAGCTGTGATAATGTGTCAAGGGCTGTCCCTGTAATGACTCCCCATGGAAAATGAGAGTCTTTTTAAAAAAAAAGATTACATGAAGCCCAGCAAACTCAATGTTTTCAAAAGTTATTAAGTTTTTAAACTTGGCCTATCCCAAATAAGTGGGGAGTATTTCCTTTTTGTGTCAGTAATTAACTTTCAAAGTCTTGTCGGTTCATACATTTAGAAGTGTGGAACATTGTCTTCTGCAGTCATACAAAGATTAACTAACCTTTTCCAAATGTCATTTGTGCCTCTGAACAAGCTATTAATTGCCAGAACTGAGAAGCCTGAAAAACCAATTTCCATCAGGAATGCGCAGTTAAAGAACATAATAAATTTTGTAAAATTTTATCAATTAAAAACATTCACAAAAGCACTTGTACTGTTTGTTTCTTGGAAGCTGAAACCATTGCTCAGGCTGTGGCTGCACATTATCTGATGAACTTGGTAAAACTTAGAATTTACAGGGTTGTTTTTAGAGAGATTGTATTCAATAAGCTTTACTCAGGGATTTGGTTTTGGTTTTTTGCAGCAATACATTTACGGTGAGGTGTGGAATCTGTTTCAGCAAATCAGTGTTAAAGCAAGCTCAGTTGTTTACTCTGCCACAAAAGACTGTAAGGACCATGGATACAGGTAACACTTAGCTGTGTCCCTTAAATGTATGAAAACTATATCAAATACCCTTTGTGATGCTTTGGGGTTTTTCACTTTTTCCCGCTATAAAGTTTGCCGTTTTTACAACTTTGAAGGTTGTAAATTGTACTTTCTTTGATGTTAAAAAGAAATACATTAATTTAAAAATAATAGCACTTCAAAATGCAGAGGTTCCTGGAAATGCTTCTCACTGCAGGTAGCATTGATAACTTCTATCTCTGTAAGGAGTCAGTGTTTGTAAAAGATAATTGACACTGATGAATTATGTTATCTGTAATAACAGTAATTAATCTCTTAGCCCAGAAAAGCTGAGTGTGTGGTTTGTTTTGTTTTTAATGTGGTCCTGGTACTTGTTAGGGATGAAATGCAAACCATTAACAATATAATTCTTTGTATGTAAGTTATACATTGTTGTCCCCACTAGAAGTAATGGTTATCACTGGCACTGTTGGTGGTTGGGGTCAGCTGGATACCTTTCAATGCAGTGTGGGAGTAGCTGAGAGGACTGTTCCTGTCTGTGTTTTAACAATGCAGTCTCAGCTTTAACAACTGACAGGAGTTCTGATTCTTCTGCTCAAGAGCTTTCCCAAAACAGAAACACTGCCCTTGGCTGCTTTTTGTCTGCCACAGGAAAGTACTTTCCTTGTGGCTGTAACAGCATCCTAAATGGAACATCCTCAAAGGCACAA
This sequence comes from Daphoenositta chrysoptera, assembly GCA_013397915.1. Taxonomy (NCBI): domain Eukaryota; kingdom Metazoa; phylum Chordata; class Aves; order Passeriformes; genus Daphoenositta; species Daphoenositta chrysoptera. Next base: position 434,315 of record VZRO01007049.1, on the reverse strand, counting down.
CTTAAAAATAGTTTTTCACTTTAATACCAATTGCATTTCAATTGTCAGTAAAGTGATGTGCTGCTCATGAAAACAGCAAGAAAAAAACCTGGGTGAAAATATGTCAGTAGCCTTATTACAAGAGTTACTATCAGTATTACGAAGAAAGCACTGAAAATATAAAACCTGAGGAATTGCTTGTTTCTAACTCTTTCTTTTCTCCTCAGGCACTGCTCCTTAGCAGTCATTAACGCCCTGGCCAACATTGCTGCCAACATCCAGGAAGAGCACCTTGTGGATGAACTGCTGATGAACTTGCTGGAGCTGTTTGTTCAGCTTGGGCTGGAAGGAAAGAGAGCAAGTGAGAGAGCAAGTGAGAAAGGACCAGCACTGAAGGTCAGATATGTGCTGGTTTTTAATTGTGTGTAGCTGTGCTTTATGTGGGTGGCACTGCTAAGCACACCCCTAAACACACAGGGAAAACCCACACCGTGCTAAGCCTGAGGGGGAGTTCTGGTCATGGAGTGTGCATGCAGGTCTAGAATGCCTTCAGACACCTGGCTGATCCGTGTGCAGGGTCCCAGATAAAGCAGGGGCTGCAGTTCAGCTGAGACTGCCTGGACTGAGAGTCAGAGGCAGAGCTGCAAAGGGAAACATGGGGTGCTTTGGAATTTGGTGGGAGACAAACTGCTGCACTGACTTAAAGCTGTGCAATTCTGCAAATGGAGAAATGACAGATTTCAGATGGATTGAGCTAGGAGGCAGTGTTTCTTTAGTGTGAAGATACTGAGAGCAGTTCTCACCAGAACACTACTCAATGCAGAGTCAAAGTTATGAAAGGTAGTCTGGAGACAGGGTTACTTCATTTTCAAGAAGATATAACGAGGGTAAAACACTGCACATGCAGCGCTCCCCAAGTAAAAGCAGTTTTTTCTTTGGTAGTTTGCCTGTGTCTCTTCTTCTCAGCACACTAAAATTTGCTTGATAACCATTAAAATGTTCAGTGATTTTGTTCTTCTATTTTCAACCATTCAAAAAGTGACTTCTGTGAGGAGAAATAAAAGTATGGTGGGTTTTTTTTTTCTGTTGCTATTCCTAGTATTTGACATGATTGTCTCCTGAGTGTGCCCAGGAAGGGAAGTCACTCCATCTTCTTCACTATCAGTGCCATGTAGTATCATGAAGAGGCTGATATTTCATTTTTATGACAAAAATGCTAACAGAAAAATGGGTTTTCTATAGTTCTATATGTTGGTACCTAATTCTGGCTATTGCAGTTTACATCTGAACTAGTGAGTCACCTGCAGTGGATTGTCCTGAAGTTAACAAAAAAAACCATGGTGTCCCAGTTGTCCCTACCCCTTAGAGTGTCTTGTGTGCTGTTATTTTATTCCCTTCAAAAATATTTTAAGACCTGTCTTTTGTTTTGCTTTATCTTGACTCTCCAGGAAAGATAACTGCAATTTGTTTTAGTTGGGCTGTGCCATTATTGTTTCATCTGAAGACTATTTGGCTTTGTTTCTCTATCGCTCTCTTCTTCTTTGTTTTTGTTTTTTTTAATTGCTTCCTTTTGGTTTATTCCACTTCATGCAAAGCTGTATCCTGCTAGCACATCTTCCCTGCCTCTTCCCTGTGGGGCCAGCAGTCTCTCTCTCTTGTAAGGAGGGAGCTGGAGCATTCCCTCTTCCCCAAATCCAGTGTGGAGGGTTTTGGGAGATTACGAAAGACTTTAGAGAGGAGATGTCTCAGTGTGGTGTCTGTGCCATCACTGTTTACCTGATCAGAAAAGGTGAGAAATGATGTGCTGAGCTCAGTGAATGTTTTTAGTTCTTAAATACTCTACTTGGCCAAGAGCAAACACACTTGTATAGGATGCAATTTAAAAAGTCCAAGGAAATATGTATTTTCCTTATGCTTCTTATATTTCAATGGAAAAGGCTGCTCTTTCTGCTTAAATAAATTCTTGAAAATCCTGCCTTTTTACTGGCTTGTTATTTTTGGCTTAATTTTGATAGTAAAATGAAACCTCTGGTAAACATTTGACACTTGTTTGTGGCCACCCATTTAAAGTGTTCATTTTTCTAGCAGTTATTGAATATCTACAGCCCGTGTGCTGACAGGGAAAAAAATTCCTTCAATAGTCCATGAGAAAAACCTGAAAAGCTTTGTTAAGAGATTCCAGGGTGTGTTCAGTCCTGTGGATTTCGTGGGTGCTCTCTTGACCACCTTGAGCACATTTCTTTGCAAGAGAGAGTTGTAGTTGTTTGATGCTTGAAATATGTCTTATAGCAAACACTTCAGAAATGCCTTTGTAGATGTTTTGCTAATTTCCTTTTTCTTCTCCAGGCCTCCAGTAGTGCAGGGAACCTGGGTGTGCTTATTCCTGTCATTGCTGTGGTGAGTATCCAATGGTTGGGTTGTTGCAAACAATAATTTTTCTTGCATTTATCAAATATTGGTGGTATTTCAAGCAAAATGGTTTGATTGAGAGCTAGTGCTGAGGTTACCATCCAGGAGAAATGTAGTACTGCTGTAAAATAATACACCTTGCTCTAAGGGGGGAAACATTTGTTTAATCATGATAAATCTCTTGAAAATAAAGAATCCTTTGTGATTCAGGGTTAGGTAGTTTCAAGCTATGAATTCAGGAGATTCTTGAGCTAAATAATACTGTAGGGAATATTACTTTGAATAGTGCTTGGCATGCAGTGTAATAAACAGTACATATCTGTGGCCTGAGGAGAAGTGAAAAACAAAAGTTAATAGAAATAGAGTGAAAAATAAGTCTTAGTTTGGCAGCACAGTGAATTCTCCTTCTTAAAAGTAAAAAAACCCCATTGATAAAGAAGGGGGTAAGTGTCCTGTGTCTTCTGAAATGAGAATTGACTGTCAGGCTGAAAGCATTTTAGGAAATGTACAAGGACACTGATGTCCATGCCAGACTCATTTATTCTGAAGCATATTTGTGTTCAGTCTTGGATGTAATTTTTTTTCTGGGGAAAAAACATTTCTTTTAACAAAGTAGAAGTGCTAGTTCAGGAAAAAATTGTAGATCTAGATCTTCAGTGGAAAATTTGGTATGTCTAAGGTGTGTTACCACATCAGTAGGACTATTTGCCTAACTGCTGTAGCTTTTACAAAAAAAGTCATGTCTAGAAGATCCATAGACAAACTTCCAGAAGTACAAAAGGCGTCATGCTGCTTTTTTCCCTCCCGAAGCTGAATTGTTCTGTGGAACTTTTCCTGCTCAGCTGGTGGGACAAAAGAGGAAAATGTATCCCATGCTTGCAGTAGGGATGCCTGCTTGTAACTTGTGCATACTGTACATCCATTAACAAGCAGGAAAAAAGCATTCATTTCATACTCTGCCCCCACAGGGCTCTTCACTGAAGCTTGTCAAAGAGAAGAGTCTAAAGTTAGCACTAGTTAAAGATCAAAGGATTGTTCCTTTCCTTCCCACGTCTCTTCCACTGGTTTCCTACATAAACCCTCCCCAAATTCAGCAGTGATCACAAGGACCAGTTCCTAATTTTACAGAAATGTGTTTATAAATGTCTTGGATCACTGTTATTCAATAGTTGCTCAGTTTTTGCATGAGCCAGCTAGTCCTGCATTGAGAGAGATGTTCTAGTGGGTGGCATTTTTCAGCTGTCAGTGATGCTGATTTCAGTGAAAGCAGGACCATTCCTTGCATATTGAGAGAAAATTAATGCTTGTTGGAGACTTAATGTAAAAGTTATAGAAGTACTTTTCTATTTCAAATTTTTATTGACTATATATTTATTCTGAATAGCTGGGGATAACTGCATTTTTCTTAACCAATGTGACCTTTAAATGCAGTCAGATAGTGCCAGAATCTGAAGCAAGAGTTAATGGTTACATTATGGTTGTTGAAGCAAATATTTGACTTTCTTGCACAATGTATGAAGATCATGAGTTTTCAGCAGTAGCTGTTTTGCTTTTCTGCTTGACCTCTTTGCCTTGAATAATTGTCTTTACTCAAGTCCCAAAAACCCATATTGCAGATGCTCCAGCTCATTCAATCATTGATAAACTACTTAAACCTAGGGCATAAATATTTAATCTTTTGCATATGCTTTTCTTTTTTTATATATGCTTTCCTTTTTGAATACAGATAAAACAATAAAATGTGTATATGAATGTTAATGATTTCTCTTATGCACTTCCAGTACTGAAAATTGTCCATCATGCCGTGGACTTAAAAGACAGGAATAGGGGGAAACATCCAAGTTTCCTATTCATTATCAGCTCTTCATCATTTCACTGGCTGACAGGTTAAAAGCTCTGTGTATGGAGCGTATAACTGGAGTAGATGCAAAATTACAAACAGCAGTATATAAAATCAAAATTAAATCAACAAGTTAAACTTAAAACTGGAAAACCACCTTTTAAAGAAAATTCATAATTCTTAAAATAACTGTTGGTTTATAGGTTATTTGCATATTTTTGCTAACGTAAGACAAATTTATGAGGTATAGAGATTGATACAGTATTTGATACTGCAAAAAGTAATAAAAATACTCTCCTTGGATTATGAGGCACATTTTTTAAAAGGTATGAGGTAACGTAAGGTGTGCAGAGGTATGTTCATTGTCTTGAATAATTTGAATGTACGGTGCAGCTCTGTTCCTTGTACCAGGTAGGCAGCAATATTCTACAGAGTGTGGGTATATCTTCTCATTTTCAAAGGTGACACATTTGAGCAGCATTTCTGTTGTTACCAGAATGATTCAGAAAGTTTGCAGTGACTTGAAAGGTTTTGTCCATTAAATCAAGTGTGGAGAGTGCATTGGAATATTTACAGAGTGATTGCTATAAATGGCTTTTTTTCATAGAGAGGATTAGGTGATACTGAGCCAGTGAAAAGAGCATTTTGCTGACTGCTTTCCCTCTAAAGGGTATTCTGAGGATATTTGTGTCATTTACCAGGCTGGCCTAATTCTGATACCTCTTGTACCAATGAAGATCAGAGAAAGTATTGAAGCAATACAAGTTAGACTGGGGAAGAGAGTCCCTTAGCATTTCATTCCTCCAAGACGTTTCTGTCTCCTCTTACTTGGTACACTGGTCCATGAGGCTAACGTTAAATGATGCAAGCAAAAGAAAGAATGGAGACATCTGATCTTTTTAAAGTTAGATTGTGTAAAATGCCCGGGGAAGACTTGGGCGTCTATGGCTGGTCAGGTATTCAGGATTTCCTACTTATCATAAACAGACATCCTAGCACAAATTTAAAGCTAAATTTCAAGAATCCAGATAGTCTAAATACTTTATTGATTACATTTTATACACTGATGCAAACCACAAAGTGTAAGTTACTTTGTGATTTTTTTTTTCTAATAATACACTTGTATCAATACCTGGCACTAACTATTTAAAATTGCAGTCAAATTATCCACTGCTGTGAGTCCATTCATGAGAAACTACCTGTAGATAACATATTTTCTTTTGATACCAGCGGCTTTTGTATTGGCTAATACGACAATATATTTTCCTTTATGATACTGGTATTTTAACTTGTAATTATACAGCCCTTGTGTAACAGAGTGTTGGAGGGTCTTCTCTGCCTTTAAGATGTGGTGGGGTTGGCAACTCTGCCCATGAAGAGAAGGCAGCTGGTGCGGTGTTCGTAGATCAGGAACAGAAAGGGGCGGTCGACGACGAAGCGGATCTGAGTGGAGAGAGGCATGAAGCCCACCGTGGTTATTGCTGCAGCCTCTGTGCCCTCCTCATTCACCGTGATTGTGCCTTGGTGATTGAACTGTTCAAACAAACAAAACAGGAAAACAAAAGGGAAATTGAGGCTCTCCTGAGTACACTTGAAGGATGTGCCCACAGGCTTCCCCTGCTCCGTGTCCCACGCCTTTGCTGGTGACACCTACACAGGACCAGTCCTTTGGGTTTTGTTTTGTTTTGTTTTTGTTTTGTTTGAAGCCTGTTCCTGACTGACTGCAACACTCCTAGTGCCTTTGATACCTGATTAAACAGGCTCTTCATTATGTGAATAGACAAGGACAAACCCACAGCCCTCCCTCCTATGTCCTTCAGAAAAGATGAGGAAAAAATACTTTTTCAGCTTACTGTGCAATATTATTACTGTGCTGCCATGTTATTGGGTGATAGAGTTTAATCACAGAGGAGGTGAAATGAGGAGTAAGTACCCTGTCAATGGTGACCTTCTCATCTGATATACCAGAGTAGTCGCCTTTTCCGTTGAACAGTTGTTCTATGCCCATGGATCTCAGGTAATCAATCAAGTTATAAGTCTTCTCCAGCTTAAATTTAGGAAGAACCACTTCTCTTGTTCTAGTAAAAATAAACACAAAAAGGAAAAATTATTGAGCAGATATGTATGTGCATGACTCCTTTGCTTTACAGACCTGTTGTGGTTTGGTTTTTTTGCTGTCTTCAGCAAGCAGGACACAGATATACAGGACTGTACTTTTGCTTTCAAAACTTGAGCATTGTGACTTTTAAAACTGCTTTAAAAATTAATTCCTCTGTGAAAACTGTTAGTTTGTCAATTTGATATTTCATTTATAATGATTCGCATTATTTATGTGTATAAGATAGGTGACTTTGAGCAGTTCAGTGCATGCTTGTAATAAGTGTTGAGCTGTCAGATTCTCTGAAATACTAAACTGGAGATTTGTCACTTCTTGTGTACAACAGAAACAGGTTGAATTCCTGGATAGCACATCAAATCATCTCTTTTTATCATGTCTGAAGACAGACACACCTACTCTGCCACCTTCCTCAAGGGAGGCTTTATGGCTTTTTTATTTTTCCTCTCCCATAACTGAGATGTTCTTTGTTGATTATGGAATGTGTTCCTTTACACGCAGCTCTGTTGAAATGCTCAGTGCTGAACTGAACATGGGCTGATGTGACCAAGATTATTCTGCTTTTCACAGTTTTTCCACAGTTCTGTTTTTCCCTTTTGTTGTAACCATTATCAGTAAAAACTTCGTCTTTAAATCTGTATCATTAAGTACTCAATAGAAAGAATTTTGATAATTCATTACAATTTTCTGTCTCAATCATCCTTGATTCCTTGACGGCATTTAAATTTTGAGAGATCACTGGTCCTGATTTTTAATTCGATACATCCATTTTTGGAGGTTTTGTTTAGGTTTAGTATTTTTTAATCAAAATATAATATATTACCCTCCGCATGCTTTACTTACCTTTGTCAGTCTCATCAAGAAAATACATTAAGACTGTAAAAAGATGTGCTTTTCAGCAGATACCTGTTTGTCATGCTCTTCTGCCACTTTTCTACCACTTGAGGAGTGATCTGCTTTTCGAGGGCTTTCATGCCAGACAGTTTGTGTGGGAGCACCACGAGCATGCTGATGTTGCCCACGAAGGGCAGCTGGATGATGCTGCAGTCCAGCTCGGGGTCGGCAGCAGCCAGGAAGGTGCCTTTGGTCTGCATCATGGGCACCTTCACCGTCTGCTTCTCGTTCAGCCGGAAACTTCTCTTCGTGGTCATTTCCACTGGAAACTTATTCTCCCAAGTTCCTGTTAATACAGTGCAGGAGACAGCTCAAACCCCAAGGTCTCTGTTTAATCAAATGTTCCCAGAATGGGTTTACACTAAGATTTAAGTCATGTGAATTGGGAATTACTGTAGGAGATTGTTGATTTCAGTGAAGCCTGAGTTAGAAGACAAGTTTTAAAGTGACTTCAAAATTCCTGGCTTTCTAACTTAACATTTGTCTCATTTGGGTGTTTTGAATTGCAAAAGCAGGTGAACACAAACCAGAAATATGAATGTGGTTGGTGTGTATTATTTTTCCCTATGAGGAACCTAGAAATTTAAACAGATGCAAAATTATTTTAGGGTTTACCTCTAGCACAACACCTGACCCAGCTGTATTTTCTGAGAGATGTGATGCTTGAATCCAGTTCTGAAGGCACCTCTTTGGAGAATGTTAATGGTGTATCAAGCTAAGCAAGGGCTGGTTTCATATTGCATAAGGTTGTAAAAGATGCTATGCTAAAGGTATTACCTTACCTTAGTCCATTCAGACTGGTTCATTTTCTGTCTTAACCTGAAGAGTTGGGGTGTTGACTGCTTAATTCTACGATCCAGTTTGATGTGATAACAGGCTCCTGTAGATGGCTGAAATCTGGCTGAAATGCCCAAATAACACAGTCCAACACATTTTGCAGCCCAGAAAGCTTTGCCATCAAGGTTTGAAGCTTTTTATGTGGAGATACTCTGGATACCAGAAATATTTATTGACTGTTTGAAAGAGGGTTTTTTAAATGCAGTGTTCTGTTGCTCTTTTTATAGAACTGTGGCTCTGGAATAAACATCATTTCTTAAGGGGCAGACAAAGCTGGACAATTATTGTGGAAATAGGGTTACTAGTATTTCCTGTGAAAACTCAGGAATTTAGATCATCATTGGCAAGCAAATATGTGAGGAATGTGACTGTGACTGTGTGGAGAGCCTACAATATAACCTTAATTGGTTCCTTAGTCTGACTTTGCCAGATTGACTGTGAATAAGGCTTTTTTTTTTTTTCTGAAGTCCAACTTTCATTCTAATAGTTCCTTCATATGTCAGACTGATGGGGGCCAGTTTGAGAAGCAGACTGTGGTTAATAGTCTGAAAGGTATGGGGTATAAAATGGATGATGCTATTCCCAAACAAATTGTCTCACTTCTAAGGAAAGCCCAGTATCTGGTTGTTCTCCAGGGAGCAGAATTCACAGGTGTAGGGCTCCAGCTGGCCAGTGACATGGGGCTGCTGTGGGCCAGGGCAGCTTCAGCAGCACTGCCATCCCCTGAGGGATGGGAGACACCATCAGCTCTTCCTAGTGAAAGGGAGGAGCTGGGGAACGTTTTTCTTGGATTTGTTTTGCAAATGTGCTCGTCTTGGGGTAGAATACTGATCCCCAGCAGGAGCTATGTGGCCAGCTGAAACCAGCTGGCACATTATGACTTTTGTGATTTTCTGTTTTGAATCGTCCCCCAAGATGTCTTTTGAAGCCATCTGTGGTGGCAGATGTTGTCTCCATTGAGTGACTTCTCTTTTGTATTCATGACCAGAATCTCAGAAGAAATCAGGGCATTTTGGTCCTGTCAACATTTGTCAGTTACCAAAACTGCTGTGGCTAAAATAACCAGCTCCTACTTGATAGGAAGCTCATAAATGATTGCTCAGAGCTATGCGGAATAGGGGGGTAGACTGGACATCTATATAAGATAAAATGTGCTTCTCACCAACATAAATAGTTTCCAATAGTTTCTTGATGGTCTTTAATATAAAAGGAGCTTGAAGCCTCACAGTGTTTGCCAAGTATCCCATTACTCAGTATAATTTGTTCTGAGCATCTCTGTATATCTGAAAATGCTTACAGGTTTCTGGGTTCTGAGTGCTTAACAGAGCTTTTCTGCAGTGGTACAAAGAGTGCAAATGGAAAGATGTGGACAAAGTTTGTCATGTTAGGAGGCGTAGTGGGGAAACTAAGAAACCCAGGAGCAGAACTTGCTTTTAAAAAGTTCAGTTCCACTCAAAATAGAATTCCCAGGAGACTGTCACTGTAAGACAAAAGAATGAGAGACAGCAATTGAGAATTGATCTTCTTTGTTTTGAAGGGTATAAATTACAGCCTTCTGCAGATGCCACCAAGTCAGTTTATACTAACAGGACTTCATGGGCAGAAGAAAAAGCCAAGTCTTTTGATCTTGATAACTCAAGAGTTCCAATACCACAGCTATCTATTTTTGTGGTGTTTTTGTTATTTTGAGATAGCACAAGTATTTAATAATTTCAGAGTGAAACAAAAGGGTATCTCAAATTTGACCAAATTATGAAAAAAATTGTATGTTTCACTTTGTATAGTCCTTTTCTTAGGATGGTCTAACAGGCAGTAAAGCCCTGTGTTTAGTATGATGTGATCATCAGAGATGCAGTCAAGGATACAAGTTAGTGCCTGTTGGATGGTACCTGAGAATAGGAGATTATTTGGATTTTATGTTAACGATTGCTTCAGATAAGTGGCATTATTTGAGGAAGTAATTCCTTGCAAGTGAGTGGGAAAAGGTACATTTATAGGAATGTTGCTTCTATAATTTGCTGAGATGGCAGGTGTAAGAGAGGCCTTTGTTTCCTGGAAGCAGGGACATAACTGGGGGAAACTAAACTCCTTCATGAATTATGGAAGGGATTGTGTTGTACTTGCAAACACTGTTACCCTTTTGGGCTGATCTGTCTTTCCTTACTGTGTTTTAAGTTACGTTAATCTGATTTTCATCTTAAGCAGTCAGTAACAGATTTCCTTTCATCCTCAGTTCTTCTTTCATTGGCACCTCCCACCTCCTGCTCATTTAATTTCATTTAAAAAGTTTGTTGAAAAACTTAACAAACTTTCAACCTGAGGCAGATAACTTATGTTGAAAATCTCACCACAGGCTCTTAGTTTCAATGTAAAAACATTGAAAAGAAGGGTTTATAATAATAATATATTGCACAGTCTTTACTTCAAGCCTCTGTAACTGTTCAGCCTATACTAATACATGAAGAAGCCTATATCAGCAGACAGTTCATGCTGAATTAACTAAAATATTCCATGTAGTGAATGTGATTTTAGTTGTAGAAAGAACAGTGTTTTGGTTATTCTTTTGGGTCCCCCGTATGGGCATGTTGACAAGGATCATGCTCTGATCATACAAAAATTTGCATCCTTCAGGCTGAAATTCTTTGTGGTCATTCGTAGGTATCCTGAATACTTAAGAAAAGTTAAGTGCTTTTAACTGAAATCAACCTGTACCATTTCAGTGATGCCAGGACCGAATGTGACTAATAACTTGCAAATGCATTTATACCTCCCCATCTGAGACTTCTACACAGCTCATGATCTCTGGGGCTATTCTGCATTCATACGTTGGTTTTCCTGTGTTGCTGTGAGTCTTTAAGGTTTTGGAAGTAGTAAGCATTTGCTGTCTGATACAATACCCACTAACTTCAGAGCATGACTAGAACATTGTTGTGCTACAGAAATGGGCAAAAATGGGCTAATAATAGAGATTCTTAATGAGGGAGTCAGTGGGTTTTTTATAGTGTAGGCTAAACTTAAGTTCCATCTTGGATTTCTAATGACGTATGGCAGTGCATTGCAAACTGAGAAAACCCTTCACTAAGATTCACTAAGAAATAACAGACTCTTACCTTTAAAGTAAAGACAATTAAGAATCATCATCAGTGTTGTAGGGTTTATATTCACAAGAGCTTCCTTTATTAATCCCTTGGTCAGCTTCAAGATGCGTTCGTTGGTTTTGGCTATGAAGCTGGGATCTGAGAAATCAGCTGGCTGGGCATCAGCAAAGTAGTATGTTTTCATATTGGTTTTGAAATCATTCAGAATAGAGAAGTCCTTATGGATATAAAGGTCATTGACAGACCTCAGGGTGTAGCCAAAGTTGCGCCTGAAGAGCCGATGGGTGAGTTTGCGGAAGAGGTTGTGAACGGTCATGAGCTCGTATTTGCTGCTGGCATTAATGAAGTCTTGGAAGCCAAGAACAGATAACACTTCCTGCTGGGTTTGATCCTTCAGACCCAGGGAAATCATAGCCATTGCAGTGGAAATGCCAACAGGAGCCATGATGATGTTGTCTGAGGAGCTGGCCTTGTCTGCCACGCTGCGGTAAAGGTTGAAGGCGAAGTTGGCGTTGAGGATATTGAGGCGCTGGATTCTGGTTTTGCCCTGGAATAGTTCAAGAATATTTCCTTGCTGAACTTCAGAAACCATGTGTGGGGCAGCATCAATAACATCACTGTAGTCATCTTCACCCAGTATCTTGTCAAGGTCTAGATAGTCCTCTTCCTCCTCCTCTTCAGGAATCAAGTCATTAGTGATGGTGTTTTCTCTGTGGAACTCAAGTGGTAGGTTTGGCATGTAAGTCCCATTTTCGTGTGGCTGTGCACCTTTAATGCTTTCAAAATGCTCAGTGACGTCCTTGACTCCACAAAATGTGGAGGTTATGATGAGAGCAAGGGCAAGCAATTGAAATAGGAGCCTCATTCTGACAGGTGAAAGCCTGGAAGACAACACAGTTGAGAAAGCTGAGGGTAATTGAATTTTAGTTATCTATTCCCTAATTTTAGGTCCATGCTGATTTCTGTCACAGCAGATCTATAGCCACCTTATTCGACAGCATTGTTTTTTAGTGGAACAGATGTCAATTAGATGGATAAGTCTGTTTTACTGGCAATTGGTTTTGCTTACACAATGCCTCCAGCCTGCCAAAGAATTGGTTGACCTCCTCCCATACAAATAGTCATTACTGGCATATTTCAACAGTAACAAACTCATTATGCAAAATATGTGGGACTGTTTATTTATAAACTGTTACACTTAAACTGTGCACTAACTGTGTTAGTAGTGTGTGCTGAAAATACAATGTGAAGTTAAGTTTGAAGATTTGAGCTTGGTAGGAGGAAGAGGGACTCCTGATGCAGTCTGCTGCAGAAGCATACCAGAAGGCTGAGATGTACTGAAAAATTTGAAAAACAAACATCCTGTAGCTATAACAAAAATGGAAGTTTTGTGGGAGTATTTTGGAAAAGCAAGGCAGCAATCTGGTGAATAAAGGAGATCTAGGCATGTAGAAAGATGTGTATTTGCACTGAGTACCATTACTGGGACTGCAGTGGGGGAAGTTCTGGGAATAAACATCTGTCCTGGCCTGCTCATGGCCTTACTCAGGCATGTTACTCAATGTCTGTGCACCCTTTCTGCAGCTCTCTGTCCTGATCTGCCACTTTTGTGATTGATTGGCTTGATCCTGCTTTTGGCTTAGTTATGTTTTGTTTCACTTTACTTTTGTGTAGCACTGCAGAACTCGTAGTGCTCTCTGTTTTCTTCGTGATGTGAAGTCTCTGTGAGCTCCCTTCAGAACTTTGTTTCTCTAGGAATACTCTGATCCCAGTTCTACACTTGTAACCTCACCTGTTTTGTTTGAGAATGCATTTAAGTAGAACCTGCATTTTTCTAAGGGAAACTTAATCAATCTCTTAATCTACTGAGTATTGGACTGTTGCATTTTAAAATTATTTTTAAAATCAAGAATTTTCTTTGGTGTGTACTTGAAGGGAATCCATCAGATTTACTCAGCTGTAAAACCCTTTACCAAGAAGTGGGTCTGAGAGACTTTTCACCATAATATTGGGTGCAGTAATTACAGTGATATTAAAAAGATATGAAAAAGTGTAATTCTCTCCTGTGACAGTCAGAGATCAAAATGTAAGTATTCAATAGCTCTGTCAGGTGAAACTGCGTGGGTGTCTGAATGCCAGGCCTTGGGTTTTTCTCAGATTTAATTATAAAGTTACTTGATTAATTTATAAAGTTAATTTCAATTGATACACTTTTTTTGAGTAAAAAGGCAGTTATTTACAATATAATATAGGACAAAATACTGAATACAGTTAAAACAAAAATCTTACCAAGGTGTTGATTAAAATCCTTTTTAAATTAGGAAAGAGAGCTATTCTGTAAAGTATAAAGGTTCACATAACTGTACATGTTCACTGACCTGTATTTCAGTGAATAAAACCTTAAAGGAAAATATTTTCAAACATGTTGTAGCAGGATAGAAATAACAGCTGACAGTTTCAGTTTTGAAACTCTCCCCCAGATTAATCTGCTTTAAATCCTAAAACCATTTAAGGTGATCCTCCCATATAAAAGAATACATTGTTTTACAAAAATAAAGGATCCAAATAAGATGCTTATGAAATTGTTTTAAACTGTGACTGAACATCTCGAGTCAGTCTTTTTCTTACTGTTTCTTCATAAATTCATTAGATTTTTCCCCGCCCCCAGAAGTCAGGCCCTTAGGGCTGAGATACTCTGTCCAGTAACCACTGATAAACATTTTCTGCTCTTGGCACAGCAGAATTTGCTGTCTGTATTCCCAACTTTACATTCTCATCTTCACCAAAGTTCAGTTCTTGCTTAGCTGCACTTACACAGGCAAAGCATCCCCCTTCTCTGCAATATGTATGTCTTTGGTGAGATCTACCTAAAAGAACAGGAGAGGTGAAGGAAGCTTACCTTTAAGCCACTGTACGGGAAGGATGTGTTGAAAAGCTCAAGTAAAGGGAACGGCAGGGTTTAAATCTGAACTTTGACGCTGGTTTTTTGTGTATCTCCCAAAGTAAACATTCTCTAAACCAAACACTGCTAAACTTACTTCGTCAGCCAAAATCCCTCCCTTGCCTAGTGATCGCTGCTGAATTCTCTGTTGTTTGTTGAACTACTTTTATGGCTCTGCAGGTACTTGTTCCCTTTCGAGGGAGATCTTTGAGCAAAAATCAGTGTGTATGTAAAGTTTCAAAGTCAAGCACGCACATAAACTTGACAGTTACTGACAAGAAAAGCCATGTAGCTGCTATTTTGTGCTGAAATGGGGGATTGGAGGAGCATCTTAGTGTAAATGTGTTTGAGGCCTCTCTGGTTGTGATGGGGCTTCTTCAGCTGGTCTTCTATAGGTGCAAAGACTTCCATTGCACAAACAACTTTCTACCATAGTGCTGTTCACCAGCTTAAACTCAGACTGATTTTATTAAAATAGAGGGATTTTTTCATGCTTTTTTAAATGACTAATCTCCCTCATGATTTACAAATGCATCCAAAGTTGGCTTTATGTAAGGTTTCACTGAAGTACTGCTGGCTCTCATACCTAGAGAGAATTATTGTGGTTAGAGAAAACTTCTTCAAGCTAGATTAGAATGTAACATTTTGTTAATAAATTTTACAGTAGTAATATACAGTCATATTTAATAAAGCTTGTGGTTTAATGGACAATTTCTTTTACTTTTTATACACTGCCTGTGCTTTGGTTCTTTTTAGGATAATACACTGTGATCTTTGTTATGTAAATGTATCTAAAATTGTATATTATGTTGTCTGGGAGGATATAGTGCTCCTCCGGTGGTGGCAGCTGTTTGTGCAAAAAGCATCAGAGAATTTTAATGTGTTGAAAATAGTGCTCTTTTACTTGCATGTTTAGATAGTAAATTCTTCAGAACTGATGTCATTCTGTGCGTGGGTGCAAACAATGAAAGATCCCCAATTGGTGCCTCAATGTATTTCCACAAAGCTAATAAACAATAGCAACCAGAAGTGTTTTTGACTAATATTTATTTAGTTTGGAGTTCCTTTACACTGAAGCAAAGCTGCATGGCATTGTCTTCAGCACAATTTAAAGGACCACGTGGTCTCTTCCACCCTGCAGTGGATAGTATACTAATGTTATGTATTCTCCTCAGAGGTTACTGTATCAGCATGGTGTTATTCCTGTGTAAAACAAAGGAAATTCTTCCTTCAGGCACCTCAAAAAGTTAGCCTTTCAGGTCTCCAAAAAGAACTTAATTCCTTCAATGTAACAATAGCAGTATAATACTAGTTTTTGTAGGTGACAAAAAAATATTACCTTTGTAAACCACAGTAAAGAAGGTACATGAATTGATTCCTTAGTGTGGAATTAAGTTATTCTAACTCCCACCATTTTCTAATGTTAATTTTTATTTCTTTGGTAGCTCACTAGACGCTTGCCACCCATCAAGGAGGCCAAACCCAGGCTGCAGAAGCTGTTCCGTGATTTCTGGCTGTATTCGGTGCTGATGGGATTTGCTGTGGAAGGATCAGGTACTGGACATTCTAAGAGGACAGCATTGCTGCTCACATTTAAACTTTTGATGAATGTAAATACACCTATATAGAAATTATTCATAGTAGCTGGGAGAAAAATTACAGGCATAAAGACACTTCAAAGCAAACAGCTTACATGACAGTTCTCTAGTAGGATTTCTTTAAGTCTTTGCAGTTTTGTTACCAGATTCAGCATAGTACAACTTGTACTTAGTTTTATTCCTAAGTTAATAGCCTTAGTTATGAGTTTTGATAGCCAGGTTCCTGAAATGGCAGATCAGATACATGGAGTACAATGATAATTAAGTAGAAACTTCTTATCCAATGAGAAACTTCACCTAAACATACTTACTGAGTTTGGAACATGGATCATGTGTGTTGAGTGTCTGTGCTTAAGAGCATGAAAAATCTGCCCTAGGAAGTAGTGCAAAGCTTGGTAATGTGAGTAACTTTGTGAAACTTAATTTTTTTTAAATGCCTTGTACACCTTCCTCTTTCTACTTCTTTTCCAGGTCTTTGGCCAGAAGAATGGTATGAAGGTGTGTGTGAAATTGCCACCAAGTCTCCATTACTCACATTTCCCAGCAAAGAGCCACTTCGATCTGTTCTGCAGTACAATTCTGCCATGAAGAACGACACCGTGACTTCTGTAGGAATTAATTTCTTCTATTACCTCCTTCCATAATGTCTGCCAGTGTTAAATGACATGGTAGCTGTGATAAATTGAAGTAGCACAACTCTCCTTTAACCTGCTTCCTATTAGTAAAAAACAGCTTTTCTACACTACTCTTCTGACAGCAGGATGCATAAGTGACTTGGGGTCAGTTTTATGGAGTGTTAATATAAGTGTTTAGGGGGTAGCTACAGCACCTTAATTAGGTGTAGAAACCACATCTTTGTGGAGATGGAAGCCTCCTAGTACTTTTTCATCCATTTCGTATCCAACAAAACTTGCACTGTTTAAAAAAAGAAAATCAACAAAGTTTCAAAGGAAACAATACATTCAGTCTTTCAAAGAAATGTTACATTTACTCTGGCTTAACACTGGTATTCTCTCTCCTTAGTGTTTGTAGGATAGATTTTGCAGGACAGATTTTGCCCAGGGGCTCTTTTTGGCTTATGAAATCTCTTTGGCTCCCAAATAATACAGAAATCTGCATTGTGCCTAGATAAGTAGTTCTGTGACACCGAAGACTGGCACAACAAGTCCATGAAGTTTCAGGAGTTGGACAGTGCTGATGTTGGTTGAACTTGCATGCATTTAGTGTAGGCATTGTATTTCTTCATTGGTATAACTGCATGGAAATTAGCAGTTATTTCTGCAAGGAGGTTGAGTCCAGATTTAATTCTGATCTGTATTTGAAGCATTGTGACTTGCTGAGTCAGGGGAGGTTGGTCTGAGACTGCAGGCAGAAGCATTCTGACATATTTGTGAAGGTTGAAACGTTAACAGAGTAATAGCTGAATGCATATTTGAGGACACAAGCTAATAGAGGACTACCACCTCAGATAATTTCATGTATTCATCTCTAGGCTGAATTAAATGAATTACGGAGTACCATAATCAATCTCTTGGATCCTCCTCCAGAAGTGTCAGCATTGATCAATAAGTTGGATTTTGCCATGTCTACCTATCTCCTTTCTGTTTACCGCCTAGAGTATATGAGGTATGCGTATAGATATTTACTTCTTTTCACTGATAAAACAGCAAAAAAAACCACCCTGAAACAAAACAATCAATAAATCCCTGTAACAAACATAATCTAAAACAAACAAAACCTGAAATAAAAAAACCAAAACACCCCAGCTTACAAAATTCTCCTTCCCTAGGGTGCTGCGTTCAACTGATCAAGATCGCTTCCAAGTCATGTTTTGCTATTTTGAAGATAAAGCAATTCAAAAAGACAAATCTGGTAAGATTTACCTGTCTAGATTTTCTCTCAGCTTGAGATATGAGGAAATTATCTTCAGGCCTGCAAAGCAGAAACAAATCAAGCAGCTATGTAACAAAATGAATCGTGTTCACCAGATTGCTGCTGCTTTATTCTTGCCAAGAACACTGGTTTTGTTTTGAAACAGGTTCAATATTGGCTGAGTAAACATAAACACTTTTTAACTGTTAAGTATGGTTTATAAAACAAATGTGATTTTGACAATCAAATCTGTCACTTCTCTCCATTCCTCAGGCATGATGCAGTGTGTGATAGCTGTTGCTGATAAGGTGTTTGAAGCTTTCCTGTCAATGATGGCTGATAAAGTAGGTAACCTGGAAACTAAAATTTTGAATTTGTATAAAAGTTCTCATTTCAGTTTATGAAAGTGAGTTTGTCTTTTCCTTTAAGAGCTTCATAGTTTGGCATGTTTTTTAGCCTAAAACTAAGGAGAACGAAGAAGAGCTGGAGAGACATGCTCAGTTCTTGCTGGTGAATTTCAACCACATTCACAAGAGAATCAGGAGAGTTGCAGACAAATACTTATCTGGACTGGTAGACAAGTGAGTGTAGATTTCATGTTTCTCTTTTCACAATGACTGTTTAGTGGTTGCTTTGGCACTTGGTGACACAGGTCAAGTGGATTTCTTGGCTGATTCTTCTGCTGAAATGTCTCCTTGAAGAATAACATTCAAAGTATTTTTAGCCTGAGCTCTGAAACCCCTGGTTAAAATGTGTGTCTGCTTAGTATTCCCATGGGTGGAGCAAAGCAAAGTGCCCACGATACAAATGCAATCTCAACTCCTGTGAAATAGCTCTCCTCAGCTTTTGGCTCTGCATTAAGCCAGGCTGCCGTGAGCCATGGAGGCTTTGTGGCTTCTGTTAAGTATGAGCTTCCCTAGGGGTGTATAAAGCTGGCTGTTTGATTAGCTCCCTTGATAAAATAATGTCCTTCCTCAGCTCTCCATGGTTTGTGTGTTTCTGAATTCTGTCTTGCTCTAGATTTCCTCACTTGCTGTGGAGTGGAACTGTGCTGAAGACTATGCTAGATATTCTGCAGACATTGTCTCTGTCTCTTAGTGCAGTAAGTACTTTTTCTTTCCTGGAACTTTTTTTTTTTGCTTTGTTCTGCATTTATTTGATATTTGAGTTTGTAATTTGGTTTTCCTTTTACTAAGATTTTATCAATCTTAATTTTAAATTCTGTGAAGCAAGAATTATCTTCGCAACCCTATTCCATAAGTAGTGAAACTACTGCCCAAAAGTTGTTGTCAGATGTGGTTTATAATTATTGAAATGTCTCATTTGAAATAAAAACTCAGTGGTGTTTTTCTGGTTTGTGATTTGTTTGGTCTTCTATAAATTATGGTTTTTAGATTGTATTCTCTCCAGTCTATGTGTATCCATATGTCTTGAATCTATTACATGCTAGAATTTTTGAAGATGGAAATGCTTTATAGGGTTTTATTTTTGTACTAAATGTTGAGGATAATGCTTTGGATTTTTGTAATTATTTATTCTAAAAACCAAACTGGAATACAGTTTCTTTTAGAGCTGTTCAAATTGACGTGGAGAGCAAATGTTAACAAAACAGGTTTGGTACTTGTAGTGTTAATGTCAAGTGATGATGAATTTTGCCTTACTGAGAGCTGATAATTATTTCTGTTTAGGACATTCACAAGGACCAACCATACTATGACATTCCTGATGCTCCATACAGAATAACAGTCCCTGACACACATGAAGCCAGAGAGGTGGGTGGCCCTCCTTGATTTATCAAAGAATGAAATAATGCCTTATTTCATAGCTTGGAGATAAATTAGAGAGCTACGCTGAATGGTCATTTTTTAAAAATACTTCCCAAGGTAAGATTTTTCTAGTGGGATGTGACACTCAGTATTTATGTTTTTCTGAATTTTGCTATTTTACTTGACTTAAAGTGTGACAGTTCTTTTCTAAACAAGGGCACATTCAATTGTTACAGAAAATTTTAATTTTGTCTTTCCTGGAACACTGTCTTGCTCTTTATGTTACTTACTACACCATTAAAACCAGTGCCTCATGTTAAATGTCCTGTATTTTTACTGATTATGTTGATGCTTTTTATTCTAGAGTATAGTCAAGGACTTTGCTGCACGCTGTGGGATGATTCTGCAAGAGGCAATGAAATGGGCTCCCTCTGTTACAAAATCTCATCTACAGGTAATGGGCCTGCTTCTGTGAAAATTTGATTTTTGCAGATCTTGGACACTGCAAATCTACCTGAAGTTTATATTTCCTTTCCTGAAAAAAGAGCCTCAAGAGATCCTATTCTTGTGTGAAAGGACAACTATAATTATATTCCCTTCTTCCATGTAGTCCAAAACACTTCATCTCAAAGGGTTTTTTTGTCAGAAGTGATTCTTTTAAGAGAAGATCTCAGCCTTCAAGCATTTATCTTGACAACTTTATTCATTTTGAATACAGAAGGAGTCTTACTCTTTGTGTATTTAGGAGGACGTTCAGAAAATCTTATTGCCAGGGGAGCAATGCCTGGGAGGGTTGAGTAGAGACAGTCTTTTGTCACATATGTGTATAATTAAGTTTCCCATAGTTTGCAGTGATGCAACACTTTCTTATGAGCTGTCTTGTTTAGAAGATAATCAAGTATTTTGGGGTGTGGGTTGTTTTTTTTTCAGGAGTACCTAAACAAACATCAGAACTGGGTGTCGGGGCTGTCCCAGCACACCGGGCTGGCCATGGCCACAGAAAGTGTTTTGCACTTTGCAGGCTACAACAGGCAGAACACCACTCTGGGCGTGAGTATTGTTTGTTCCTTTGAGCACCTGCAGGGAGACCTAGACAAATTAGAGGGCTGAGGAGAGACCTCATTGCTGCCTACAACTTCCTCACAAGGGGCAGCAGAGTGGCAGGCACTGATCTCCTCTCTGGTGACCAGTGACAGGACTCAGGCAATGTCATGAAGCTGAGTCAGGGCAGTTTAAGGCTGGGTTTTAGGAAAAAGCTCTTTGTTCAGAGGGTGGTGGGCATGGGAACAGGCTCCCCAGGGAAGTGGTTGCTGCACCAAGCCTGATGGAGCTCAAGGAGTGTTTGGACAATGCTCCCAGTGGTGTGGTGTGATTGTTGGGTTTGTCCTGTGCAGGGCCAGGAGTTAGACTTGATGATCCCTGTAGGTCCCTTCCAACTCACTATATTCTGTGATCCTCTATCCATGGAAAAAATACACATAGTCCTTACTTGATTTTTATCAGTCCTGGTACTGTTGTACATAACAGTCCTGATGCTACTCCAATTATAAGCATAAGGAAATTTAAAACATATGTGGAGGAATACAAAGATAAAGAGACGAATGGTTTGATATGAACAGTATAAACACCTTGTTATGGTCTGGTCATAGGCAACCCAGCTAACTGAAAGACCAACTTGTGTGAAGAAGGACTACTCCAACTTCATGGCTTCTCTGAACTTGCGCAACCGTTACGCAGGAGAGGCAAGTACAGGATTTCTCATGGATGTGGGGTTTCCACAAGTTCTGGCATCACTTCTCAGGGGATGATGTTCTTCCAGCCTATACTGGGGTGTGGTTCTATGTTACATGAAGCATAGTGTCTAAATCCCTTCAGGATAAAGAGTATAATTTTCCTAAGTTATTAAACGGATCGTTTTACTGTTGGTCTTGCAGATAAAGCCAAAGATTAGATAAAGCTAAAGATTAGATTGCAGATAAAGCTGAAGATTTGGTAAAGTAGTAACAAAAGATACCTCTGTTTGTGGAGCTCCCTAATCAGCACATGACCAATACTAAACTGGATTCCTGAAAATACTGTTCTCTGTTGAAAACCCCCTTAAATTTTACAGGTTTCTGGAATGATTCAGTTCTCAAATGCCACAGGACGAACATCTGACCTGAATAAACTGATGGTCAAAGAGCTGAATGCTGCTCTTGAATCAAGCAATACTGAATTCTACACCCAGGCCATGTTTAAGTTGACTGCACTACTAATAAGCAGCAAAGGTAATGAAAACCAAATGGAGTTCTGCTTTCTGACAGTGAAAGCCAAGAATAATAAACTACAAAAACTACCCATATACCAACCCAGTATGCAACAACTCGAAGCAAAGCTGTGTTTTGAATTTTTTCAATTAGACCTATACTGGGGAAAAGCCTCCGTAAACTAGAAGCTATTTATTATTAGGAACTGATTATTACCTACAGTGCACACCAATGTCATGCTGATATAGAAAGCAGTTGTTCTGTTGGAGAAATCTGAGTGAATGTTTGTTTTCAGACTGTGATCCCCAGCTCCTTCATCATCTGTGTTGGGGACCCCTGCGAATGTTCAATGAACATGGCATGGAAACAGCAATTGCTTGCTGGGAGTGGCTGCTTGCTGCCAAGAATGGAATAGAAGTGCCGGTAGGAAGCCATTTAACTGCTCATTCTCTGCCCCTGCGAGGGGGAAGAGAGAAGATACTGTGAATCTGTGTCAAGGGTGTTTAATCACTTTAGCCTGCCAGGAAGTCTCTGTTCCTGTATTGTTGGAAGTCTGAGTACCCTCACGAGGTGGACTGAGGGAAACAGATCTTTCTCAACAGCATGAATGTTACAGCAAAAGAAGCCTGTTAGAATCTCAGCTGTAGAATTTACTTTGCTGATGAGATGCCTGAGCTGCTAATGAATGACTGTATACTACCAAAAACTACAGAATGGTGTTTTAAAACAAAGAGAAATCAGTGTCCCTGCTCGTTAATCAGCCTCTGTTAACTGGTATTGCACCATTGCATAAAAACATAGACTTGCAAGTGTCCTAATCCTGTAACAGGCTAAACCAGTTGTATTTTGTGAGATGGGGATCAATGTAATAGTAGTAAAGCAACTCAGCATGGTGTAGTGACAGTTCACACAGCTGAGAAAGCTGCCTCTGGTAATTGCTTGGGGAGCACCAAGTGTTTCACTTGCTGGAGATAATCACCCATCTGAATTTACTTAGTTGAGTTTTACATGCATGTTTCAGTGGTTAACTTCTTAAGCATCAAATTCATTTTTTTCCATTGGGTATCTGGAGGAAATGTCTTTGTATCTTGTTGAGGAGAACAGAGAAGCATCCTTGGTTGCTCAGCCCCCTTACTACAGAGGATGGTGGTCCTGAGAGCAGGATCAGCAAAACTGAATTATGTGCCATCTTTATGTTGTGCTGGATCAGCCAGGGTGTGCTCAGTGTTCTCAGGGGCCAAGCTGTGTCCTGCAGGTCATGGGAACCTGGCATGTGCTTGTCTCTGCTGGGCTCGTGTGGGAGGCAGCAACCTTTAGTAGAGCAGGAGGATGGATGGCATGGGCTGATCTAACAATTCAGTCTCCTCAACAAAATGCAGTGCCTGGCTGTTGCTGCCTTTAGTCTTTCTGTTACTAGCTGAGATTCTGGGGGAGTCTCTCTTCCTTTTGTCATTTAGGATGTGAAAGAAACATTTTCTTTCAGGTGGGATGTATAGACTTGTCTCTGCCTCTCTGTCAGCACTTCAGTGAATTTTAATTGATGTAGCAGGTTCTTGTGTGTGCTGTGGGGAAAGATTGTGTTTTCCATATAAGAAGATGCTCTTGAAACAAGAGGCACTGTCACCTTCCTTTCTGCAGTTCATGCGGGAAATGGCAGGAGCCTGGCAAATGACAGTGGAGCAGAAAGTTGGGCTGTTTTCTGCAGAGCAGAAAGAAGCAGATCCATTAGCAGCCTCGGAGGAGAGCCAGCCAAGGCCCTGTCCACCAGAGGTGACCCCACATTACATCTGGATAGAGGTGTGTATTTCTTCTGGAATGTCCCAGGTGTGGCAGTCTGCACTTCCTGTTCCTGTGATTTGGGAAAAGGTTGGAGTCATGTGCGCACGACACACTCTGTTTAGACGAGCATAATCATTGAGGGGGAGAGGGTTTTGTTCTTCTGTTTGAAACAGAAGTCTTGGGGTGGGGTTTGAAATTCAAAAAGGTCGAAGGAGGCATGGTATGTCTGTCTCTTTTTCTCAGTTTTTGGTGCAGAGGTTTGAAATAGCCAAATACTGCAGTTCTGACCAAATCGAGATCTTCTCCAGCCTGCTCCAGCGGTCCCTGTCCCTCAACATCGGTGGGGCGAAAGGCAGCTTGAATCGGCACGTGGCAGCCATTGGGCCCCGATTTAAGTGAGTGCTTCTGGGTTTTTCCTTGGTGGAACCGCAGAAATAAGAAATAAGATTATAGGGAGAAGAAATAAGGTTATAAGGAGATGGAAGAAAACAACTAAGCACGGCGTGTTTAACTTGTACAAGCAATGATGCAGTCTAAGCTCTGTTTTCAAAGCAGAAGTTGATAATTTCAGCTTGAAAGTAATTTTTCGGTGTTTCAGGAAATTTCATGGGATGATTTCATATAGTGAATTGCCCACATCATGGATCTAATCTTTGCTTCCTGAGTTATTTCCACCTTTGGTGACTTGAAGGCTTTCACTTTCTGTGGTTCACCAGTCACAGCTTTGGGAATAGACTGATGATAATGTGAACAGGTTGCCAAGAGTTCCAAAACAGACATTTCTCAGGCTACAGTTACAGCTGCAGTTGTGGTTTGCATGGTGGTGTATTGGTCACCATTTTGGGAGAGCCAACATTTCCATTCTCTATTTTGCTTATTAGGTTGCTGACCCTGGGTTTGTCTTTGCTGCATGCTGATGTGGTTCCAAATGCAACTATCCGAAATGTTTTGAGAGAAAAGATTTATTCAACTGCCTTTGATTATTTCAGGTACTCTTTTATTTGAAACGACTCACTGAAAATGTGTTTGTTTTTCCTGAATCTTCAGTGATACTTCAAAGCAGCAGCTGTCTTTCTCTTCTAGTGATTTTTTTTTCCTTTCCTTTTTTACCCAGTTTACCAGAAACTTGTCTTGTGCTTTAGTATCGTTCATAAACTCTCTCAAGGAGGCTTAGATACTAGTTTCAGATTTTATGTGTGGTTTAAAAAACAGGAATGTTTCTGTCCTTTTCCATTTTTCCTTATTTTGAAGTTTATTCAGTGCTCAAAATTGTATCTAGATTTATAAGACTTAAAGAACTGCTTTTAGAGTGTGTGTGGCTGAAATACAGTTTTATTGTTTTGAAAATACAGCCACAGTGAATCTGATTATTTCGACATTTGACACAGGCACAAAAGAAAATTTAATTGATAGGAATGTCTGAATGTGAGGAGGTCAGTCAGTCCTAATATTAACGTTCAAATGAATCTGGGATGCTGACAGACCACTGCTGTAATTTTCAGTTGTAATTGGAAGTTTGTACTCTTCAGTCAGACATAATAAAGCCATGAGGATAAAATGTAGTGAGGTGTGGTCTCATTCCTGTAGATTTCAGTCAGAATAAAAAATGTGACTTGATTAGAGTGGTGAGGGTTTTTGACTGCTGGGAGTTTTTTCCCCCCTAATGCACTCAACATCGCATTATTTGTGTGATTTCTTCAAGTTGTCCTTCAAAGTTCCCTACGCAAGGGGAAAAGAGGCTCCGTGAGGATATCAGTGTATTGATCAAGTTTTGGACAGCAATGTTCTCAGACAAGAAGTATCTGACTGCCAGCCAACTTGTGCCACCTGGTGAGTTCCTTGAAGTGCTGTTTAAAAGTGTCTGGTTTCTTTGATTGGATTCTACATCAGATCTGTGCTCTGTTCTTAGATAATCAAGACACCAGGAGCAACTTGGATATCAATGTTGGATCTCGGCAACAGGCTACTCAAGGATGGATAAATACTTACCCTTTGTCCAGTGGCATGTCAACCATATCTAAAAAGTCAGGTATATTTTTGATTGTAACCAGCTCATTACAGCAAATTTTACAACATAGTTTATGTTCAGATATTTAAAGTCAATATTTACCTTTAACAGCAGGCTCATATTCTGGCAGGGTATTTAATTACCAGTGCCAAACTCAGAAAAAAGAAGGCAGAAAAAGTCTCAATGGTAACAAGGAGGAAAGTTCTGAAATCACCTGAGATTTTTGACAGAATGTTCAATTCTGTAGTGCAGGAGAAATAAGCCTGGAAGAGGTTAAGATGCACTGAAATCCTGTAAGGAAATTTCTTGCTAAACATGCCCCTAGTGCTTTTTGGGGACAGCAGAGTGACATTAGATTGTGGACTGTGTTTTTGTACAGTTTTAAAACTACATGCTCTTTCATTTTAGTTGACTGTTGTGTTCCTAAAGTGAATGCACTGCTGGCTACAATGATATCCCTGTAGCCTGTTGTACTCCATATATTTAAAGAACACCTACACGTTAAGTGGCTGGCATGCTGACTTCCTGCTGCCACTCTGATCTAAGTTACAGGTGTCCTGGGGTTATTCAGTACTTCTGTGCTAATGTTTCCAGGTGTGAACAGCTTGAAAGTACAGTTTAACCTACTGAACAAAAGCCACTGTAAACTTTTTTATCCTTTCCTCCAGGAATGTCCAAGAAGACAAACAGGGGGACACAGCTGCACAAGTACTACATGAAGCGCAGGACGTTACTGCTCTCACTGCTGGTGAGTCAGCAGAAGGATGGGCACACTGCATGAATTTCTAAGACCCTGTTATTGTTGCAGGATATATAAACTAAGGTATGAGATTGGGAGTGTTTTGCTTCTTCCAGAAACCCCTTTTTTTTCCTGTTTCCCTCAGGCTACTGAGATTGAACGCTTGATCACATGGTACAATCCACTGTCTTCCCCTGAGCTAGAGTTGGATCAAACTGGAGAGAGCAGTGTAGCAAACTGGAGGTCTAAATACATCAGTCTTAGTGAGAAGCAGTGGAAGGATAATGTAAATCTGGCTTGGAGCATTTCTCCTCATCTTGCTGTGCAGCTGCCTACCAGGTGAGATATTTCAAAAGAAACAACTGATGTAATTACTGCTGCCTTAGAAGTTGAGTGTGTATTTACAGTAAGTACTGATAGCACTTGCTGCTGGTTGCAGCCTCTTGCATACTGTCACAACTGTTTGAGACCTTTGAAAAGAACTAGATTACTTAACAGACTCATTTGGCTCAGTCACTAATGAAGTGACTTTGTGAAAGGCAGTGAAACTGCCTTTCCTACTACCTGCTCTTTGCCAGTGTTGCACTTAGTATTTGATTCAGAAGAAATGAGTTTTGTTTTTTAATAGCATTCAGCCCATTAGCAAGCATAGCATTTAAGCAGTGCAGTGTTTTAGCTAGATATTGGCTTGCACTTTAATAAGTATTACAGGAGAATTAGCATAGTTGGCTCTGGAAGGGAAAGGAAATTCTTTCCCCCTTACGACAGTGATGGTTTTTGCCAAGTAGAGTTCTGTGCACTGGCTGCTGTAGAATCCCAGACGGAGTAGTTCAGCCAAGAATCCACTAGTGGAAGTGAGCTGAGATACAACTGGTTTTTACAAAAGCACTGGATGAGGACCAGTTGTTTCAGAATCCTCTTTCCACAGCACATTAGTGTATGTTATTTCATAGTTGGACTGTGTTTATTGAGCATATAATTTTCTGCCTTTTGCTGCCCTCATCTTCACATAAATAGAAGAAGCCATCAAAATTTTCTAATAATGTTATTGTATTCCTGGTTATACTTAGGTTTAAGAACACTGAAGCTATTGGAACAGAAGTGACCCGTCTGGTCCGGTTGGACCCGGGAGCTGTTAGTGATGTTCCTGAGGCAATAAAGGTACCTGTGAATCTAGTGATAGTTACAGGGCCCCATTTACAGTTACAGGCCCATTTCATTCAGATACATTGGAAAATACAGTCTTGACTTACCAGTGTTTGTTCTAGTGCTATCTGTGTGTCTGGTAGGAGAGAATGACAGAACAGTTGTGGAAATGGGGTGCTGAGGGGAGAATCACAGCAGTAAGAGGAGGTAGCCAGTTAGCTAATGGTGCATTTGGCTTCTGGGTATTCTCACTGTACACAAAATGGCTCAAAACTCATCATTTGCAGTACAGCCACCATTTCTGTTCCTTTGGCATAATAAGTGAAAAGATCACTGGACCAAGCCATGGTGACTGCTGCTGCTGAAGTTATTTCAAGCGTAACCTTTTCTGTGTATCAAAAGGCCAAGGTCTGGAAGTGAGGGAGGCTCATCATGCTGATCTGCAGTGAAGCACTTTAGTCCTGTGAGGGACCATCTTGTCAGAGCTGCAGTCTGTACATCACCTGTAAAATAGATGGCAGGAAAACTGAACCTTTTTTGACCCTTTCAAAATGACTCATCCTTTCTCCCTGTGCTAGAACTCCTGTACTGTGCTTCTGGTAATTTCATTTGGTGTTCTGAGGGGTGAGGTGATTCCAACAGCTAGATTTCCATGGAAAAAATGCATTAAATAAAACAGCCATGGTTTTGTAAAAGAAAATGTCCCATATTTCACTCGCTCTACTGGAGGAAGCTAGATGACAGCATTACTGTCTGATGTGTAGGTACCCACACATCAGTGAGTGCTACAACCCCTAATGTGTCTGACCTGCTTTTTCAGTACCTGGTTACCTGGCACACGATTGATGCTGATGCACCTGAGCTCAGCCATGTTCTGTGCTGGGCACCCACAGATCCACCAACTGGCCTCTCCTACTTCTCCAGCATGTATCCACCTCATCCTCTGACAGCCCAGTATGGAGTTAAAGTCCTGCGATCTTTCCCTCCGGTAAGAAGAGTCCCAAGAAAGCCTCAACACTCCAGGGGAAGTTATGGCCTTGGTCACTGTGGCTTCAGGCTTCATTTTAATGCCATGGAGAGAAGTGTTCTAAATGGGCACAGCACATTGCAGAATGTGCACAGAGTGGGATGGAAACTTGAAGTTGATTTTCCCATGTAAAACTGGCTCATGTATTTGCAGCTTTGTTGTTGTAAATGACACTAAGCTGAATTCTTCAGCCTGCCCTTCTCAAATCATCTCTTTTGCATCTTCTTTCAGTGACAAAGTTGTTTCTTCTAAGGCAGCAGAAAGCTGGTTTTTAGCACTTGTCAGACTTCTGTTAGGACTGTGAAGTACACGATTATTAATTGTAATTTTGAAGGGAGTTACTAAACAGAATAGTACATTGATTTGAGGGAGTTGCATACATAGTTTAAAATAAAGAGGCAGTGGCATTTTGTCACCTAACTGAAAGGAGCTTTTCTCTGTGTATGACTCATCTCTTCTTCTGGCTGCCAAAACAAAACAGTAAAACCCTGCCATCCCTTCTCTTTCAGGATGCCATTTTATTCTACATTCCACAGATTGTTCAGGCACTGCGGTATGACAAGGTGAGATTATGAATCAGCTACATGTGAACAAAACAGATTTTAAATGCAGCTTTAAGATTTAAAGCAGTAAATAAAAGAAAAATAAGTGTAATCTAATCCTGCTTATTATTATCCTATATCTAATATATAGAAGGAAAAATTATTGTCTCTAGAGGCTGTCTTGCTTTGGATACACCTCTTTTATGAACAGGTAAACTTGAGAGAGGCTATGTAGCTCATCTGTCAGGAAAGAGATTTTGTTATGGGAAGCCCTAGGTGAGGTTTGAATAAAGCTTTTGGAGGTCTGCATGAGACAACCAGTAATGAAATTAAATCATTACCCTTAATCATTTTGCTGTGGAGTTAACCAGAGAAGACATACAGGGGTGTCTTGTGCTCCATCACATGTATGAAATCAGATCTCAGCCTCATCTTGCAGAAGCCAAAAAAAAGCTTGACAACCAAGTTCAGAGTTCATTAATGTGAGGTCGTTTTACCTGCCAGCAAGGTAGTGAACTCTGGTCAGTTCTTTATTTTCAGGTGAACATATTCCCATCCCAAAGTGTAGGTGACTGTGTATAGTTATTCTTGAGAGCTCTGCAATGCAGAGCATGAACATCAGGCACCTGTCTGTTAATATCAGTCAAACACAGGAACACCTATAGATTACAAAAGTAGTTGCAAGTAAAGGAAAGGGAATGCAGCTGCTGGAAGGAGTATGATTTTCTTGGATACTTCAACTTTATAAATGCATTTTTACTTTCCGGAATTTCAGTGGAACTGTGCCAGCACATGCAATTCTTGCCACCAAACTGTACAGTCCATATGACACTGTGTAGATTTCTGGTATTACAGGAGCACGTAGTGATGCCAGGCAAAACCAGTGTCCCTGTTACATACTGTGCTTTGTACACATACTAGGAGATGCTCTGAGCTCAAAGAGATTTGAAGTCCAAATAGAACAGATGGAAAATGACATAGAGGTGGGAAAAGGCTGATTAGAGTAACAGAATAGGTCAGTAACAAAGCTGAAAACAGTTTAGATCAGTTCACTACCTATTAAAATACACTGTCCTTCATGTCTTTTTAGCAAAGTGAGTGAGAGGGCAGAGGACTTCTTTCCATCCATTTAACACTTTGTGGGTTTGAAGAACAGCTGTTAGAAGCAGCAATATCGAGTCTGAGAGTTGTAATGACCTTTGATCCTTACTGGTCTGCAGATGGGTTACGTTAGGGAATACATCCTGTGGGCAGCTTCCAAATCCCAGCTCTTGGCTCACCAGTTCATCTGGAACATGAAAACTAATATCTACCTGGATGAAGAAGGACATCAGAAAGATCGTGAGTACTTTAAAATATAATCTTGATTTGACTCCTTTCCTTTTCTCAGTCCAGACTAAATCTCCTTTCACTTCTTTTTTGTCAGGAAGAATCCTTTTAGCTGGGATATTCTCTTTTATTTGTAGAGGTAGGGCCCATTCTGCATCTGTGCCTGATAGAGTGTATCAAGAGAGACATGGTGCTGGTTCCCTCAGTTCCTTTTTGTGAATACTATCCAAAGGTGCTTATTTCCATCACCCATATCATTTCACTTTCTGAAACAAGCTTCTGACACCGATGCTTCTTTTTTTCACATGCAGCTGACATTGGGGAACTTCTGGAGCAGTTAGTGGAAGAGATAACTGGCTCATTGTCTGGCCCAGCCAAGGAGTTCTACCAACGGGAGTTTGATTTCTTCAATAAAATCACCAATGTTTCAGCCATTATCAAGTAAGCGTTATACTTCAGAAATTGTGCTCTGTTTGTATAAGTTTGAAACAAATTTGAGGCTAGTGTGTAGAGTAATATATAATATGCAGATAAATTAAAGATTGTTCATCTTTCTAGGCCATTCCCTAAAGGAGATGAAAGAAAAAAAGCTTGTTTGAGTGCTCTGTCTGAGGTGAAAGTGCAGCCTGGTAAGAACTGATTTAGTAGTACAAAATTGTGGGCTTTTGCATTCAACATGACTTGTTTATTTCCTGCAAACAAATCTTGAAATCCCTGCGAGTGGCAGCTTGTAGAGATTTCAGTTTTGGTGCTGGTGGCTGTTCCTCTGTTGTAGTTTGGTTGTTTCTGTCTTGAAAAAAAATTCAAATATTTTTGCCCATCCAATAGTTTCTATATGGTGCATCAAAACTTATCCAAAAGCAAGTTAGATAATGCATATCATGGATAAAAGTGGGAGTGTATGTCTGAAGAGGAAGGATAAATAACTTCTTTTGCTTTCTATTACTTTCTTCTTAAAAAAGATGTGGCGTTATGAGAAGTTTCGTTATCTCAAGAATGAAGCATGTCCAGTTCCTTTCATTCTCTTCTTTCTCCCATCAGGCATTCCCTTGAAATGTCATTATCTGAGGGTCCTTTCAAATCTTGAACATATGTTTTCCCAGCCTGAATCTTCTCTTTAAAATGGAGTTCGATGAAAGCTTTTCCTGATGTCTAACAGGTCTCAAACCTTCTACCATGTTTTGGTGGCTGAGGGCACTCCCCAGTGCCCGGGGACTGCTGCCACATCTAATTCTGGACTGTTGTAAGAGACCTTTCTGTGGTACAGGTTCTGCAGTATTAGCCCAAAACTGTATTTTGTTAGTTTCTGGCAGTCTCTCACTAATGCAAAGGATATCATATCCTTTATGGCTCACAGACTAATCTCCAGTTTCTCTCTAACATTAATTCAAAACTATATACTGAAGTTGTAGACACTGACATCAGGTATTGTCCAGCTTGCATTGTCTCACTAGCCAGTGGATTTGTTCTCAGCTGTCTGCTCTGTTCTGCAGGCTGTTACTTGCCCAGCAATCCTGAAGCAATTGTTCTGGATATTGATTACAAATCAGGAACTCCTATGCAGAGGTACCATGCTCTTCTTATATTCATTTTTTAGTATGTATATATATATGTGTGTGTGTGTGTGTATAATTATATATATTTACTTATTTATATATGTTTGTTAAATTAATTAATGACATTCAGGTATTTTATATAAATTTTTCTTTGGTTCATTGCACTCTTCATCATCTTTGTTTTTACTGTAATTTAGTGCAGCAAAAGCACCCTATCTGGCCAGATTTAAAGTGAAACGATGCGGAGTCAGTGAGCTTGAAAAAGAAGGTTAGTAACTGCAACTTAGTCATTGATACCACTAATTAGAGTCAGCAATTCCTTTAAAATGTCCTGCTTTTAGTGACCTATACCACTACAGAAAAATTATTTCCATGTTGACCTTTATCTGCTATGGTTCAGCTGAGAAAAGAAACTGGATCAACGGAAGAGTGAAGAAAATTCTGAAAACTTAAATCCTTTTTTAAGTCCCAAGAAGCAAGCCACATAGGGCACTTGAAGAAATTATAACAGCTACTTTAGACTAAAATAGAAATCGATGGCCTTTTCTGGGTTTTTAGACAGTAGCAAACTCCAGGTTCTGGCAGTTTTTCTCTCAAAGTAAGACATTTTGTGGGAGTCTCCAGATTAATAGCTCAATGCAATGCAGGCATTTATCAGGTAAATCACGAACGCTGGTTTGAGATGTTCTAATTCCAGTAGACAAAGGGAACTATCTTATGGTAATTACTGTGTAAGGCAGAAATATCTGTAGTGCACCTGCAGTGAAATGCTGTGGGTTTGAGTGCAGAGGGCTTGTCATGGTAGAAAGTTACTAATTAAAGTCCATGCCTGGGTTTTGCTTTGTTCTCTTGTTGCAGGTCTGCGCTGTCGCTCTGACTCCATCGATGAAAGTGCAGAAGAGAATGAGGACAGTAACAAAATCTGCTGGCAGGCAGCAATCTTTAAAGTGGGCGATGACTGCAGACAGGTACAAAGCTGTCGGGCTTTGCTCTTAGAGGAGACACATTTGTAGGTGATAATGCTTAAGAAGAAAATAATTTTAGTATAGAAATATTTTTTCTTTGGAACTTTGAGAATCTCCACTAGTTGTGGACTGAGGGGGAGAACTGAGTTGTACCCCTAGAGAAATTCTGGTTTGGAAGTAAAGGCCATTCTGTCAACACAGGTTTACCAAGCCTTAAAATTTTTTTTCAGAGTTTATTTTTCAATTGAACTATTGGTAGTATAGCAGTAGTTCCTGAGGTGGGATCTTGTACATTGAAGTTTGACTGATTAAGAGGGAATGCTGGTTATTATCCCTGGAGTTATTAGTAGCCCTTTGATAAAAGGGTGCTGGAAATTCATTCTTAGGCCAGCAATTAAATCATCAGTGTTGCTTGCTGCCCACTCACACAACATTTATCAGTTCCCTATTTGATTTCCCCCACAGTGCATGCACAAGCACACATCTGCAGACCTTCTTAATTTAATGTGCACTTCAGAGTTCTTCAGAGCATTTTATAATCCAGTTTATTACCTGTAATCCCTGCAATGTTTGTGCAATGTTTTTCTTGTCTGACAGGACATGTTAGCTTTACAAATCATTGATCTCTTCAAGAACATATTTCAGCTGGTGGGCCTGGATCTTTTTGTGTTTCCATACAGAGTGGTGGCCACAGCTCCTGGGGTAAGTGGGCAATTAACTGTAGTGCTGTAGAAAATCATTCCTAATTCAAAAATACTTTCTTCCAGCACACATTAAAATTCCATGCTACACGGAAGTACTGCCCATATCATTTAGGCCAAATATTTGGAGTACCAGCAATAGAAAGAGTCTTTCCTCTCCTGCTTCCTGCTTTTCTAAAGCTTTTGGCTCTGAAATTTTGCTGCTTGCAAATGTTTGTTTGAGTTTTGGGACTACATTGTGCAAAGCAGTGGAAAGTCAGAGCTTGTCTTATGTTGCATGGAAATCCTAAAAGACAGGATATACTTTTTAAGAATAAACTAGAAATTCTGTATTTGGTGATCTACAGGCTTCCCCACATTTCCCAGAGGACCTGTATGACTGCCAAGAGCCATGAACAAAATGTATTTTGGGAGCATGCTTTACAAACCTGTTTCTCTTCTTCCCCCCCAGTGTGGTGTTATTGAGTGCATTCCTGACTGCACATCCCGTGACCAGCTGGGCAGGCAGACAGACTTTGGGATGTATGATTATTTTACAAGGCAATACGGAGATGAGTCTACCCTTGCATTCCAGAAGGTAAAATATCAGTGGGCAAACACAGTAAAATATCAACTGAGAAGCATTCTACCTGTAAGAAATAATGACAAATAACTGCATAATTACTACCATAAGGCTGTATCTGGTTCCTGATGCTGATAATCCATTTTTAGCTATTAGTGAGTTAGCTAAAGAAGCAATTGCAGCTACAGATGTATGGAGAATACCATTGAACATCGCTTCAAACTAATAATGAATGGAAAAAAAGAAAAAAAAAACTTTGTTCATCTGTCTCATCTCCTGATGGAGAGTTACTAAATTCTGTAAGTTGTTCTGATTTGTTGTAACTTGTTGTCTGCACAGGCTCGCTATAATTTCATCCGCAGTATGGCTGCCTATAGTCTGCTCCTGTTCCTACTCCAGATTAAAGACAGGCACAATGGCAACATCATGCTGGACAAAATGGGACACATCATTCATATTGGTCAGTCATATGCACCTCTGAATGTCAGTTATTACCTTTGCTTTCTGCTGTTAAGTATTGCTGATAATACACAATAAGCCATTTCCCCTTGGATATCCATCTGTATACTGATTTCACAGTTTGTAAACATACATGGAAGTTTTTCATGCTTGTTAAGTGTTGTGTGTTTGTGTTGGCTGCTTCTGTGTAAGTTTAGTTCTGCAAAGTTTTGTCAGGTTCCATACACATACGTATGGATGACATGTGTATATTTACTCATGCATGGGTACATGTGTGTAATTACAGAAATGTGTCTTTGGATTCCTTTCATCACTGCAAGGGTACAAATTTAACTTGACAAGTAAATTTATATAATTGTCTGAGGCTGTAACCTCTGCTTTAGCTTTGCTTTTCTGGAACTGCACAAATATTTCAGCAGTTTATTTGATATCACCAAAAAAAACTTTGTTCATATGACAGAGAGACATGACATGACATGGTGATAATGCTTTTGTTGGTATCCTTAAACTTCACCAAAGCTTTTTTCCAGTTGGAGTTAAAATGTCTGTATTAATACATGTAATCCACCTCTCTTGCTTCTGTCAGCTTCAACAGCACACAATTAACCAACAACGTTTATGAGGCAGTTTATCTTTTGTGCACAGATTTTGGATTCATGTTTGAAAGCTCACCTGGTGGAAACCTGGGCTGGGAGCCTGACATTAAACTGACTGATGAGATGGTGATGATAATGGGAGGGAAAATGGAGGCAACACCATTCAAATGGTTTATGGAGATGTGTGTCAGAGGCTATCTGGCAGTCAGGTAAGATATTCTTAGCTGCTCAGAGTGGGAGTTCTTGCATGCCCAAAACCAGCTGAGAAGATAAATAATGACAAATGTTGATTTGTAGGGAGTCTGAGCCTGTTGACTGTCCTGGTATGTCTTGCAAACTTTGAAACAATCTAGTAATCCTGCTATTTTACATCTTATCTTTGTGGTATTTTTTCTGTTCATATGTTATATTTAAAACTTTTATATATTCAATTTATTAATGTGATGTTTCACACATTTCCTCACACGGTTTAGTGCCCTGTTAATACAGTAAGAAACTACTGTCTTGGAGTCAAGACCATTTTGATTCCTCGAGGGGAAACAGTCTGGACAAAGTTCTTGTGGCAAGGCAAATGTGTCACTCAAGTAGCAGAATAATAGCTTGGTAGATAATAAATGTTCTGAGCAAGGACAGGAAGGAGAAGGGAAGCTGGGCTGATGTAACGAAGAATACAGAGTAATTAAGCACAGAGTAATTAAGATTAAAAGATAATATGTTCCTGTGGTGTTGCTGGTTTCAGCCTTTTGTACTGTTTTGGTGCACTTCACCTTTCTGATGCCAGAGAAACGTTTGCCAAAGCATTACTTTGCATAATCCTTCTTGAGACTTCATCTTGCAGCATTCTGAGTATCTGACAGTCCAACATACAGAAGTGACATTTAATTGAAGTGACAGATTGCAAGCAATGGTGTAGCTTTACCAGCAAATGTAAGAGGATTATCTGTGTTGATTTAATTACAGAAAAAGGTGTGATCCAGCTCGTTGAACTCCTCAGCTTGCCTTCTTTACCTGCTAAGGCTGCAGGAGTTTGAGTGCTGTGATGGTTTTGTCCTTTTTTCCTCTAGGCCTTACATGGATGCTGTGGTCTCACTGGTTACGTTGATGTTGGATACAGGGCTGCCTTGTTTCCGAGGGCAGACAATCAAGCTGTTGAAGTAAGTCAGCAATATGTGTGAACTGGAAAATGTTCTTATTAAAATGTTATATAATTTATACCAAGTGGTCTCACGAGAGGCAGGTACTTGGCAGCAAGTGAAATCACACCTGGCTGAGCTTGTGCAAAGACACATTTGTACTATGTTCAAAGAAAACCACTAATTTTCTCTTATTTTTTTTGTGACTTTCTGCATACAGACATAGGTTCAGCCCCAACATGACTGAACGGGAGGCTGCAACTTTCATCATCAAGATCATTCAGAATTGTTTCCTCAGCAACAGGTTTGGCATCTATGCATTTCTTCTCCCTATGGCTAAAGGAAGGTCATCAGGCTTTGAGCAGAGCTACAAAGTAGTGTTTTATCAGTCAGATACCAAAAATCTTCAAGTTGTTGATATTCAGATAGTGCAGGACAGCAGCTTTGTTTCTGAATGAGCTGCATCTCCTCTATTTTGTGCTGGGGAGGAAGACCTAAGTCCAGGCTGGTCAAATAGCAAGGCTGGTTAGTCTAGGAATAAATGTAATAGTTAAACATCTTAAGTGCATGTTTTATTATGCTAGATAATACAGACTTTGTGGGATATATTGGAGAGTCTAATACAAACCTTGTGTAGTTCCATATGGGGTCAGCTTGAGACCAGTACCACTCACTGGCTCAGATACAGCCCCACTAGAATGGGTGTTCCAGTGCTTGCTGGTGCTCCTGCTCAGAATGAGATTAATATTGGGGGGGTTGAAGGCAGTGACACTGCTGTGTGAATGCTCATAGCCAGCTTAGTTCTGACAAGCTTGAGCTTTTCTACCTGTGGCATGGTTTATCTGTGACCTGAATAAGCTCTGCCCACAGATAATTGAGTTATCTGTAACAAGCTGAGATTTGTTTGCTCAGTCACTCATCAGAGATGCTGCTATTAATGCTGTTATTTCCCCTGCACTTTTATTTTCATTATTAGCATTTTCCTTAATTAAGATGACTTTTATTTCCACATAATCCTGTCTCCATGCAGCCTTGATGGTCTTGATTCATTCATTATGTATTTCCTTCTCCTAAAACAAACTGCAAGTGCCATGTGATGTGCTTGTTGCTTATCCAAACACAGGATCCAAGCTGCTGATGCTGTTGCCACACTGAGAAGTGTGGAAATACTTTTTTTAAACTAGTTTAAACAAGAGCAGGATGTTTTGTGCTCCCCATAACAGTAACTGGGCCTTCACAATGCCTTCAAAGAGTGGAGGGCTAGTTTTGATTAGCAGCTGATTTCCTTCACCCGTGTTTTGTCTCTGTGGGATCCTGATGAGTGTTTCTTGACAATGGGTGCAGTGTTTTTTTAAACTTTTACTTACCTTTGGCTTTGCTTTTCTTCTCTAGGAGTAGGACATACGACATGATCCAGTACTACCAGAATGACATCCCCTACTAGACACTAGAGATCCACTGCCGAAGTGAAACGTGCAACCCTGTGCCCTCACTCCAAACTTGTGACAAACAGGAGATGCTCTGTCACACCTCGCTATCTTCCACCCTCTGTGTATGTGTGTGTACATGTTGGGTACATGTTTCCTGGACATTGCAACAATCAGTTCTGATTCATTCCTTTCTCTATACCAGGTTATATATATTACTGTTTTTCCCTGGATTTTTTGGAGTTGGGTTGCAATCACAATAAAAATTGTATTATGATTATGAATGTGTGAAAGTGGTAAAGCTTGAGGAGTTTGATATTTTTTCATGCAATGCAAGGATTTTATAATATCTTTAAGAAGTAAATTAAACCCTTTCCTGCACAATCCCACAAAATGCCATGGAAGGGAAGGGTATGGATTTCTCTTTGGAAACAGAAATGTTAACTTGTTCCAGTTTTACTGTAGAAAAAGCTTGATAATCATCCAAGGTGGTGATGTCTGTGTAGCTGTGTTCATACTTTGCACTGTACATGGTCCCTGCTATGTGGTCAGTATTTCATATGTACATGAAGAATGTATTTTTTCCTTTTGTGTGTTTTAAAAAGAGACTCTACTGAAGATATATTTAATCTATAAAATGTAATAAAAGACCTTAGACTTTGTGTCTGTTGCAAATGTTTTGCCCTGCGCTGTTTTTAGTTTATGTACCTCACTCTGCACATTTGTGCACTGTTCATTATATTATGCCCTTTCTTTGTAATAGAGAAATCCAATTTCTTCTTCAGCTGCTTTTCCATCTCAAATGACATTTTTTATTCGTAAAATAAATGTTTAGTGCAAGAGCTGGAACGTAGGACCAAGGTAAAGCTCCCCAGTGTTGCTGACTAAGGACCTCTATCCTGGGCTGGGGACCACGGGTCTTTTGGGGTTTTTTTCCCTTTCTACATGCTTGTCTTTCTACATGGGCTCTTCAACACAGGGGCTGTCCCCTCTTTAGAGGATTTTTCCCCTCTTTACGGGATTTTCCCTCTTACAGGAGCTTTTCCGAGGTCGCGCCCCTCAGGGAAGGGAGCGGGTGCCAGGCCTGGGCAGGGCCCCGGGGCGCCCCCTGGCGGATCCCGCGACGCTGCGGCGCGCGCGAGCGCCGACGTGAGGGGTGGGGGGGGCTCGGCCACAGCCCTGAGGGAGACCCAGCCCTGAGGGGCGGGGGGAACACGGGGCATGGCCCCGACAGGTGAGGGGGACAGCCCCCAGGGGTGAGCGGGGAGGTGTCGTGAGGGAGAACCAACCCTCGGGCTGGGCCTTGCCGTGAGGTGGGCCCAGCCCTGAGGCGGGGTTCTGTTGTGGGGTGGGCCCAGCCCTGAGGCGGGGTTCTGCCGCGTGAGGAACGCCAAGGCCCAGGAGCGAAGTGTTGCCATTCTGACGAGGGTCGCCCACTCCGAAAGGCTGCCGTGGGCCTGAGGGGCATGGCTTGGGGCTGCCCAGGCCGGGGGGTTCCTCAGGAGCTGGGCTGTTGCGGCCTGTCCAGCCGTGCAGGGTGGTCTCTGTCTGAGGGGATGGTAGGTCGATGATATGGCTGTGCCCACATCTTCCCCTTGATAGTGTGCATTTTGGAGCATCTCCGAGTCAGCTTTTATATCTCCCCGCGAGTTTCTGCTTTGCTGAGGGAGCTCCCAGCGTGTCCCTGGGGCCGGGGACCTCCTTAGCCCGAAGCCAGGGTGACCGAGGAGGTCCCTGCAGAGGAGTGAGCTGCACTGAGCTCACAGACCAGGGAGCTGGAGAGGGGGCAGCCAGGGCAACGTGTTTTGGCTCTGCCTTCAGGGCGGGTCTTGTGTGTGGTGCAGTGCACGGCCTGGCACTTTCCCAGGGTGGGCTGCATTCAAAATGTATGTGTGTTTTTGCCAGGGGTGTTAAAGTGGGTCTTGTCTCTTGCCTGTGCAGTGAGTGACTCACAGCAAAGTGGGCTCTGAGCCCCTTTTCTCATTATGGGGTGGTGCTACTGGCTTTCTAAAAAGGTTTGGAGGCTCATCAGGGACAAGTAGTATGCAAAAACTGCTTTAATTATTGATTTAATTCCGATTTATTATATAACCAACTGGGACATGCAGTAATTTTGGTGCTCTGTGCCTGCGGCTAGTTGAACCTATTTAGGCTCCATAGGAGAGGAGCTGATTGACACTACAAATGTGGTAAACTTCCTCACACCTTTCCTTTAACGAGGAGCAGGTGGAGTGAGGAGATGTGAAGGCTTCTTCTCAGGGGAGGTGGTGAGGAGTTCTAATATTTTGTTAATTCAGGTCAATGCTTATGTGCATGTACTTTCCTGAGCCTCAAAATAAATGTACCGTGTTAAAAATATCTAGGGCTAAAAGTGAGTAATTAGCTGGTGAATAATAATATTAGGAATAATAAATGGAGCTCTGGTAATCAGAAAGTCACTCCTAGTCGCAAATCTCAAACCACATAGCAATTTGTGTGTATTCTAGCATAGGATGCATAGAATTTGCTAGAATGCAATTAAGGCCATCCATGGTTTTGTATTGGGAAGTGAATGAGTTTGAGTGTTCTTCACAGTGCTTGCTTCAACCAGGTTGTCTAGAGAGCTGATGTGGTCTTAGTTTCTTCTCTCAAGTTTGTTCAGAGAAATGAAAGCAGCTGAAGTCAATTGAGTGTAGTCACTGTAAGAACAAGCTCTTTGCAGTATGGTCCTAAAAACTCAAATGGCTGCATTTGAGATAACTGTGGATGCATAATTTTGTTCTGCTATGAATCTCGCAAAATGTTGTGTGTTAAACCTCCATGTTAGCAGAAATTATAGGCTCCTGTGAATTCTTTTCTCACTGCAGTGTCTGGCACACACCAGAGCTCACCTGATATCCACAGATTTCATTTTCTCAAGTTGACTGTGCCTTCTTCCCTTCCCCTCCCCTCAGCGTTCCTTCCCACAGCACAGACATGGGAGAAAACTCCCCTGTAATTCAGTGTCCACTGAGATACAGAGGGGATTAGGCAGTTTACATTTAATCATGCAAGGCAGTACCCTAAAGATGCTTCCTAAATGGGTTGTGTCCTGTATCTTCCTCCAGGGACACTGAGGAGGTGAGAATACTAAGACACCCCACAGTACTGCAAGTGCTTTCGAGAT
This sequence comes from Daphoenositta chrysoptera, assembly GCA_013397915.1. NCBI lineage: Eukaryota > Metazoa > Chordata > Aves > Passeriformes > Daphoenositta > Daphoenositta chrysoptera. Next base: position 393,605 of record VZRO01007049.1, on the reverse strand, counting down.
CCTGAATCAATGCAGTTGGAGACACCACAGACTTACCTCACCTTCATCCTCCTACCAGGGAAGGATAAGTCCTTGACACAAGGAGGCTGGCAGGACTTTCAGAAGTTACTCAGGTAATTAAAACAGATAGAATTAAGACTTACGTGAAGGTATTGTGAAGGGTTTTGTCTCTGAACCTTATGCCAAAATATGTCCTGATGCCTGTGCAGCCCTGGGAGAAAAGACACATCAAAAAAGGGGGGGAAACTGCTAATAAGAAAACCCAAAAAAGCAAAAACCAAAAAAAACTAAGGAAAGATGTTCCTATGGTTTCTCCACTTTCAGAAATTCCCAGTCATGGTGAGAGACAGACTTCCCAGGGCAATATCCACTGCAGTTCTTTTTGCATTGGCCATGCATATAAAGAGCCCTTAAGAAAGGAGCAAAATTTATAGTGATTCATTTGCATCTGATGGACTCGTGGTTCAGAGCTACTGGTAACTTGATCAGCACTATTCAAATGCTAATCTCATTATGTGTGTTAGAGACTGAAGCTCGGCAATCCACCTCCGTTAGCACAACGCGCCTGTGTGATGTTCTGGCTGGTAGGCAGGGTCACGGTACCCCCTGCAGACACCCAGCACATGCTGCATAGCACCAGGGGTGATGTGGGCAGGGAGTGGGAGCTCGCTGGAGGAGCCAATGAAATGAGCCAGCACGGGAAGAGGAGCTGGAGTTCTTTTTGGAAAAATGCTGGAGAGGGGGGAAGGGATTGTGGCCAACGGAATGGTNACACTTTCCCTGCAGCAACTGGAATACAAGTCAGGGAGCTCAGCAGCTGTTCCAAATTTCCACGAAGTCCAAATGTCTTCATGGAAAAAAAAAAAAAAAAAAAAAAAACCAAAAAAAACCCCCCAAAAAAACCCAAAAAACCAAACAAAACCAAAAAGGCAGTAAGCAAAGGAATTTGTCCTGAATGTACATACAGCTTCAAGCTTGACTAATTCTTTGATGTTATGAAAAATACTGTGCTTGTGCTTTTTGGTGTTAAGACCTGATGGTTTTTCTTGTTCCATGTGACAAGGACTAACATCTGCTGGGCAGCATGTGGCATGCTCAAAGACAGCATGCACAAGGGATCGTTTCTAGATAAAGGCTCTCTGATAGAACCCTGCTACTGACCACATGCAAAGGATGCAAAGGATCCCTGCCTCACACCGTTACCTACAGCATGTGGGTTGGTTTGTTTGTGGTTTTTTGGTGCCTCATCTGTTTCAGTAAGGATTCTGCATTTGGGAGGGCACAGGGGTTGTACTCCTGAAGACGCAAGATTTGTAAGGTGACATAGTATAATTACTAGATAAGCTACTTAGCTGGCAGGAGCAGATGAACTCTCTTAACGTGCAGCCCTGGCACCGGCTGGTTTAGTAACTAGCACAGCCTCCCCAGAAGGAGTGGTTTCTGCTGGGCCCTTGCCACTGCAGCAGCTCTGTGACTGGAGCTTTGTAGTTACAGGTAACGCCTCTGTGTTTATTTCTGGTACAGTATCAGTGGCCTAATAGCAGTGATAGTGTTGCTGTGAGTCATGTTACTCTAGCATGGCCCTCTCCAGGGTCAGCACAGTCATGGGGATCCTCAGTGCTTACTGTGGCAGAGAAAAACTGTGACCAGGCTTGTGTTAAGTTTTATGAACGTTACACCAGGCTCTGCTGCCTGACAGGGGTGACACAGTGACACAGATAAGGAGTCACAGGAATCACACAGGCAAACAACAATGGCTGGCAGTTCACTGAAGGCAGAGGTTACCTACCTGACTGCATTCAGGTATCTCTTCCCAAGGAAAGCATGGCAGCCAAATGGGGAAGGGAAATGGAAGTTATTATTGCAAGTGCCCACACAAAGACTGCTACATACCCTGACACTCCACATGCACCTTTTGAAATTAAAAACCCTTCACGGGCAACAGACAGGGCTACGACTGTGTCTTGGTCTGTTCTTAAGCAAGTAGTTCCAGCTTTGCAGTGACAAGCCTGACAAAATAAATTGTGCTTTGCTGTTGGAGAAGAAAAATTATCTGAATTGTAGCAAACCTAGGAGACAGTTCTAGCTGCATGTATTGATTAGGAGTGAACATGTGGGGTGGTAACTTTGATCCAGATATAAGAAGGGAAGAGTCATGGAATTCCATCCTTGTAGTGGTATAGGAGGAATCTCACAGAGGAATATGACTCTGGGTAACAAAAATAGAAGAGATAAAATCATATATTACTCTCATGTAGTTCTCTTCCCTAGTGCAAGTTATATTTTGACTGCCACATCTCAGCTTTTTAAAGATGCTTGCTGTTAGCACACAGGTGAAGACTGTACATGTGCATCCTGACATGCACACCTTCCCTTGCTGAGAACTTCACAGGACTCTGGAGCAGAGACCAAACAGCTTTGCACTACCTGACCTCATTGCACAGAGAATTCTGTACATACTACAAAGTTATTTCTTGTGCAGGACAGTGCTGTGCCTGTGTAGCTGATTGTACATGAGTGAGTGATCTAATAAAGATACTTATGGGTGTTGTGCTTAAAAGAACTTTATTGAAAGAACTGTATTAACCTAAGTAAGTAAAAATCACATTATATTCTGGCATTGGGAGTCAGAAACTTCAGTCTTGGTGTCAGGCCTGGCTGCCTGTCCCAGCTTGAACAGAAAAGGGTAAGGGTAGGGTAATGATTTTTGGAGGTATGAGGATAACAGAGTGACTAAAGAATTTTACCTGGTATTATTGGTTGTAAATTAATAGAACCTTCTAGAATATCTGATCTCTTACTGCCTAGATAGAAACTGTTTCTGTGCAGTTTTCAGAGGCCTGCTGACCCCCAAAGGGGTTCCTGGCTCCACGTCTTGGACTAGTCAGCTTTCCTATTTTCCTTTGGAGACAGGAGTTAGCCATCACTTAGATAATGTGGGCTGGGTGGAAGTGAAGAGTAAAGCTGCCTCCCATGGCTGCAAAGGAAGAAACCCAGCAGTGCCTGTACAAGGGGCACGTGCTGCTTTTTCTGCCTCAGAACCCAGATGAGAAGAACTGGGCAAGCCATTTGTGAGGTGTGGGAGGTGAGCTGAGGTAGAGTTGTCCCAGAAAACAGACCTGAAAATCAATTGTCTCTGCAGCCCTGGTGGGTGGCAGTGCTTTGCACCCCTTTAGAGCTCGGGTAGTCAGACTCAGATGCTGAGCTCAGGGCTGGGCTCTAGCGAGGGCCTCTGACCGGCAGGTGAAGCTGAATGGCGCTGAGCGCTGTCCGTCCTTAACCGAGATCATCCCGCTCGTGTGCCCGGCCTCGTCCCCTGCAGGCTCGCAGGTCTGCAGGCTGGGCGGCAGAGGGCACTCCAAAACAAGCCACCGTGCCGGGGACACAGGACAGAGCAACTGAGCAGGCACGAATCTGCCTTTCCTGTGAGGCGGGCAAGTCTGGCAGGGAAAACCTTGCCGTGACCTTTAGTTGTGACATATCTGTCACAGCACGCACTGAGTGGTAGAGCTAGCGAGTACCTGAATATCAGATACGAAATTGCTCAAACTGGCTGCTTGTATTCCGGCATATTCTGCCGGGGAGGTTTTTGACCTTCCAAGGGACAGAAAGGAAATGTGTTTTGCTGGCTCTGCATTGTTGTCTCAGGTGAAGCCTTTAAATATATGGGTGTCCTCTAGTATAGCAAGTGTGCAGAAATCCATAGTGCATTTACCAAAACCCCTGAGTTTTATTGAGGTAGCTCTCCTTGTTGTTATCACCCTGTATTGGATGAGCAGCAGCTGTAATCAGCTCCAAAGGTGGCTATATTTCTGTGGTTCTATGCATGTGAGTTTTTTGAAAGCTTTGGGGTGAAAGGTACTCTATATGCAGGCTCTGATGTAAATTATCAGTTATATTTAGGTTTGTGTACTTACTAAAAATTAAAACCTGCTCCGCAGAACAGGAGTTGAGTATTCTCTCTTACCTTTGAGCAACTTGCCTTGGGCATCACCTTCGTGGTAGACCTCGTGGTTAGATGGCACAATGAGTCTTTAAGCTTCATAGAATAAGTGGAACATAGGTGATAGGATGGGGGAAGAAAACACTTTGGTGCAGCTATAAAGAGTTCATTGATTTTGGATAATTCCTGTGGTAATTTTGAGTCCAGGCAAGTAGTATCAAAAAGTCTTCCCTGTGCTGTCTGTGACCAAGGTGGAATGGGTGTGTGGAATCCTCTGCCATGAAGATAGTCCTGGTCTGTTCTTTTATCAGGCTTAAAATTCAGTGTCTCAGGATAGATCCCAAAAGAAACCAGGGTTCTGAAAAGTGCTTTCTCCCTCTTACTCCACATGTAAACTGGGATTTGAATGTCATTGTTTTTAGCATCAAGCCTGGCCTTTAGGCTGCAACTCTAGACAATAAAGAAAGAAGCAAGTCCAGCTGTAGCTGTGGTTGTGTCACAGATCAGAGCTAAGAAGGACACATAAATATACAGTAATTTCAAGCTCATTAGCTTGCAGACAGAAAGACTAGATCAGAGGGAAGGAGACAAACCTGCCAAGGAAACACCTGAGCTGGATCCATGATGAAACCTCAGATAGACCTCAGGAACCTGAAAACCCACTTCATTTCCAGGACAGTGCTGAAATCGGCAATTTTTTCTTGCCTCTCTGCTGACACTGTGATCCTTCTTCCAATTTGAACAGAGTTTCCTTTCCTTTGAGATTCAGCTCTTATCAGCTTGTGGGACAAGTGACTCAGTGCAGTGCCTGAGGTTATGGGAATAGGGCTGATGGTGGCTCTGTTCCTGCCCATCAGCTGAGCCTGGAAAACAAATCATGTTTGTGTTCCTGCTTTGTCTTAGCTGAAGGATAAAACTCTTAAGCTTAAATTTCATTGAATTAAAACAAGAGTGAGTTTAAGAGCAGGTACATCAGTTCCCAGCTTCACCGAGGAGAGGGAATTAATGTTGCCAGAACTCTGTCACACAGAATATATGGTGGGTCAAATCCCTTTAGAAACTCTTGAGGTGAGACCTAAGGCACTTGATCTTTTGCTGTGACTTTGGGAGCTGCTTCGGCTGCACTGTTCTTGAACTTGCCCCCAGTAGGAGGTAAATTGGGAATCCAAAAATCAGCTGTCCTTTCTTGAGAACTGGGCATGTGTGCCTGTGCAAGAGAGCTCTCAAAGTACAAATTGAAATTGGAGTCCTTTTTCCTCTTGTATCTATTACTATGATTTTTGAGCATTATTACAGTGTAGGTAAGAGGGACATTTCAAGAGATCCAACTTCTATACTGAGAATGACTTTTAAACATAAAACATATTCACAACTGAGCCTGCTGCTGACTGCTATCCCTCAAAGTTAGTGTGGCTTGCCCTTTCCCCAGGAGATTGTCTACTAGTTGTGTAGAAGTGGTAGGGGATGCAAAGCTTGCCCTTCACTTTATTTGGAAGCCTTTGCAAGAAGCTCTCCCCGAAGTGCGAATGGCTTTTACTGAACTGGTGGAGCTGTTCTGCCTTTGAAAAGGCTGGTGTACTTCGGAAGACATTTACCGGACCTGCAGTTGCACCGTGCTCTGTGGGGATGTTTGCGAGGGGAGGTGGGTACCGTGTGTGTGCCCATACAAGCTGTCACCACTAGATGACACCCTGACTCTGGCAACAAGGTCCAGATGAACCCTAAAGCCAAGGCCATTTTGCCTGTTTTGGAGGGTTTGTTACAAACCCAGAACACGGGCTGGATTTGCAAACCTTTCAGTGAACTGGAGTCACGTTTCCGCCAAATGCAAGCTGAGGTTTGAGCAGAATGGGCTTAGTTCCAGGTGACAGGGTGGGATTTATGATTTGGGGTAGAAACCGTCTGAACATTTGACTTGCAACCAGGCTGGTCTTGGCCATGGTTATGCTTGGAGGACCTGTGTGTATTTGAAACAAAATCTCAGAGCAAGGTTTGGGCAATAGGAGCCTCCTTGAGCCAAAACGAGAAGGGGTTTGCATGACCCTGCTGAGAACTGCTACAAGAAGGTTTCACATGACTTCACTGCTTACCCCAAGTGGATCTGGGCATGAACTCAGGAGCAGTACCCAGACCTGGTCAGCAGTAGCCCTGCTTCTCCTTAACCCCTTTTCTCTGTGGCTGGCTGGTAACTAAAGAGCTGCCAAGGCGTCAGCCAGCACACATTGCCATGGGGCTGCCACACCTGGTTTAACAGCCACCACAGTGTAATGGTGGCTCAGCTCTACCTGGGCAACCTTCTCTCCAAGAGCACATGGCTTTCTGATTATCTGAGTGACTTGCTACCCACCAGCAGAAGGGACCTGTTTCTCCCTGGGGTGTCTTTCTGGGCTCTCCCCCTAAATTGCACAGGGTCCAGCATGTAAACCTCTGCAACTGGCCATTGAGCTGTGGCTCTTGCTTGCTACTTCATTCTCTATTTTGGCAGAGGAAATGCTTCATTACTTCACAGCCTGCTGTAATTACTTTCTATGTACACCTAGTCAAGTTATCCTTCCGTTGCTCTTTTTATCCCTTTCAATGAGACTCAGAGGATGTTCACATGAAACATGTTAATAAACCAACCTGCTTGTCTTCTGCTCTTGCAAAGGATACATCTGCATACTGAAATTCGGCAACTATCATGTAATTATGTGGCTCCAATGATAGATGGAGGGAATTGATAATCTAAGAGATGTTTGTACAATGCTTTGTCACCTCCTTTGAAATTCATGTCTTTCCACTGCCACTTCAGGACAATCCTCACATGCAAACTTGTTAAGTATCTTGTAGCAAGGAGTCAGCACAGAATCAGGGCATTTACCTAATGAGCACATTGTGTGCAAGCTACCCCTAAATGCCGATTGTCATTGTGTCCCTCACTAGTCCTGGCCTAGAGGAGTCCCAGCAGTTTGAGAGACGGGTGATATTCTTATCACTGTGGCTCCCAATAGTGCTTGCTGATTTGGATTCTGTTTTAGTAAACTTGTGGTGCTTAGAAATTTCCTTATTAGCTTCATACAATGATTTTCTCATAGGATGCTCATATAGTTAGCTCAAACTAGCTGTATTAGTAAGGTTGTCTTGTGCTAACTTATTATGTGTGTAGAAAACATTTTTAAAATATCATTCATTAAAACTTCGTTACTATTGTAAGGTTAAGCATCATAGAAAATTCTACTCCAAATGTTTTGGGTTACTGTTTGTTTTTATAGACAGAATAGTGGAGTGTTTACCTTGAATCATCCCAGACCTTTGCTTTGATTGGGATATATTTTTTATGGCTATCAGTTTTTCTGGAAGGCTGGAATTAATATTTTTGGTGCTTGATGATACTGTCTTTTGCTATATTCACTGATGCAGACAGAGAATTCTAAAGCTTCTGCCAAGTCTTGGCATTTTGTCTGAAGGACTCTCGGGCCCCTAGCATTGCTTCTGTTTGTTGGGCCTGCTGGTATGCCAGTAGGGAAGGATTTTCATCTCCTCTTCTATAGCTGGGAAAACAGAGGCCTGAAAAGACTTTAGTCAATGATGCAGACTCCTACAGCCCAGCTGTAGCCCAAGAGCTGCTGGTCCCCATCCTGAAGGGTTTCAAAGCTGAAGAGCATAAACAAGGCACTGAAGCTCTTCCTAAACTTCAGTCAAAAGGCTGTGTGGTCACTCATTGAGGCCCTTACCAGTGACTTGTCCATAGGTCATGGCAGTGTCAGTTGGACAAACTTCCCTGCTTCTTTATGGGATGAGAGTGTAACCACAGGGAATGAAGAAGTAGGCACAGCTTGAAGTCCTGCCTGTAGAAAAGGAGCTCCAGCAAAAGCTGTCACTCTCCTATACGGTTTTTCTTTCTGTCTCTCATTCTTCTATCTCCTTGTCTGGCCATTTGTGCTGCCTGCCTGTTTGTTTGTTGGCTGAGTGCTTCCTGAATTATTTACCAGCCTGACTGAATTAAGCAGCAGCAAAAGCAGGCGAGTGAATCCCACCTGAGACTCTTCCAGCAAGAGGGGGGGTTGAAGAAGTGGGGTGTGCGTATGTGGGTGTTGATACATAGTGCCTAATTAAATGTACCAGGAAAAACCTTGTGGGAGGAGAAACTCCTCTATTGCCCTGAGACAGGGCTGAGGAGAGCAGAGCACATGGCTGATGCACCAGCTCAGGTGGCAGCGTGCCCCATCTCCGAGCTGGGTGGGGGTCATGCCTCTGGGAGCTGCCTTCAGCCCTTGCCAGTGTCAGCTCATCGTGCTGGGACGTGGCAGGGCTGTCAAGCATCCATTCCCCATCACCGCATCAGTTGCGTTGTTTGTGATGGTTGTTGTGCTGTGTGGGGTTAATTGGGTTAATGAGCGCATTGTACATTATTAGAGGCTGAATTGACAATTATGCTAATTATTGTGTCTTCCAAAGTGCCACATTACTGAGGATGTTTAAAAGGACAGGGGTTCTTATACCATACACACCAAATCAGACCCAAGTACCTGGACTCCAAAGGACCTCACTTTACCAAATAGAGGTGTGCTGGGTGTTTGATGTCAGGAAATGCCTCATGGTTGGCATATCCCTTCCAGCAAGAATGTGCAAGCTTAACACACAATCCTTAGCTCATGCAGTTCCTCGCCTATGTGTCTCAGCTGTTTAGTCTTACAGATGGGGAAAATGAGACATAGATCTTTTTGTGACATATCAGGTCTGGGTATTCTCTCACTAAAGCATGCATGCTCCAGTGTGGTTGCTTCCTCCAAGCCAGTGCTCCTTACCCCATGGTGGACACAGCCTTTTGACTCTGAAACGTGCTCTCATGACAGTTCTTCAGACCACAGCAGTTGGTTCAGATGCCAGAGATCTTTCCATGACTCTGTTCTTCCCATCAAGTTCTGCCTGTGCTGAAAAGCAGCAATCTTCCCACAGGTCACTATTTGCCAAGGTGCAGAAGCAGATTGTGATTTGTAGATATGCTGGTTTGGGCTGTTCTCTAGGTTGCATCACTTTGTCATACAGCTGTTACTGTCATGCCACTGCAGTAATGCCATACTGACTATTCCTACTGTGTAGTTGTCCCAATAAAAATAACCCAAAGATGCCTTTGTGCCCTAGAACTAGCTATGGAACGTTATTTCTGGATACTGAGCAATTGCAAACTATAAAGCAGTATGGGGCTTGAGTAGAGTTATCTTCCCTGCTTCCATGGGCTCACATGCAATGTTCAGCAGGATTATTGCTGGCTTCAGTGGGAGCAGATCTAAGGCTGAGAATGGGGGAGTGCCCCAGTGTGCTGCAAGTCATCTTTAATGCTGATCCGAAAGCTGCATATTCAAAGCAGTACAAGACCAGTATGTGAGCTGCACAACCTTTCTAAAAGTCTGGTTGGTATCTGGTGGCTAACCTGTGCAGGGCTCCATGGCTGCAATGCCTCTGGTTACTCCTTAGGTGTAGCCATGCTTATGCAGAGTAATTATAAACTGGGAGTGAGTGTAGACTGAAGAGATTATGACATCTGAGGCTTAAACACCTGATACACCTTTTAAATCTACAGACTGCTTCTCTCTTTCTTGAGTTCATCTCACCCAGGTTAGGAGGGAAAGTCATCTCTCCACTATGTGCCTTGTGAAGCTGGGAGTGCTTTTGTGCATGTACAGTACAGAGCACCTTTGACTAAAGCCAGCTGATGGAAAACTGGTCCCCATCAGCTCTTTATTCCTCATATGGATGTACATGCTTGAGTATGTTAAGAGAGACTTAACCCCTCCAAGCAGCCTGCTGGCACTTCTATCTCCTGGACTTCTGACTTCTTAAAGTATCTCTTCCCTTCCAGGATCTGGCATGTTCAGCAAAGGCAACCAGTGCAGACTAGTCCATATTGTCTATAGCACCAGTTTACCACATGAGGTAGAATAATGTCTCCAGAAGGTGGATAAAGAGGGAGCTGAAAATGGCAAGACATGAGAAGAGCACTGCACGATCAAAAGAACATGCCTCATGAATTTATCATGAACTAACACTGTGGGACTTGCTACATAAATCAACTGATAACTCACCATGGAAAAAATCATATATAACAATTCAGCACTTCCCTCCCATTTCTGCTATAACCCTCTTTCTGAAATTCACTGTACAATTGGTGTGAGCGTGCTCACACATTCTGCTCTGTTGCAGAGAGGTGTATGTTGCACATCAAGGTAATGGATTTTTCTTGAATACCCTAGCAAGTTCTGTCATGTTTTGCAACAACAAAAAGCGATTTCATATAGCATAAAGCAACGAGTTTAAAAGAGCTGATGACCCTTTTTGGCCTAGTTCCAGATAGGAGTCATGTCTGGGTTACTGCCCAACCTTTTCCAGTAAGTTAATTCCCACTCTTAGAATTGTAATGGATGCATTGAGTTGTGCTCCTCTCCATAATGATTACTTACAGAAAAGAAAATGTGCTTTTTCATTGAACTCCAGCATTCCTCCTCATGCCTTGCCAGAATTTTGTGTAGGTGCCTACACTTTACACTTGCTGTGAGAACTGAGGCATCAGGTCCAAAACTGCTGCTGGCATTAACATACGTGTTGTGTTCTAAGGCTCTGCAGCAACATTTGAGTCCACTAGTTCTATAATGTTCTCATGTCTACAATTAATTTAATGTATTTCTTTAATAAGAAAGCTTAACTGTCTTGATTCATCAGCAGACATCATCTAGCTAGATTTCGGCAAAGCACTTTGTAAGGTATCTCTTAGGAATATTGTACTGAGAGAAAACAGGGATTAGCACATGGCTTGTACAGTAGAAGAGAGGCTAATGACAGGAGGCTGCACAGGAAGGAAAGTCATAAGAGTGGAATTCTTCCAGTACAAGGTTGATGTATTTACAAATGTTAATTCTACTACTTAAGTACAGATTCGCTGGACAATATTAGGATTCTGCAGAAGTATCTGTACATACAAGCATATCAGAGGAGCTGGGGCCCCTTTTCCTTTGCCTTTATACCCACTGAACAGCACTTGCCTGCTCTAGTCTCTGCAAGAGGAAATGACCCTTTCTGGTGCTGCCATCCCCTGCTGCGTTTCACAGAGATTTACTGCTCTCTGCTCACTGACTGTACTCAGGAGCTGGTATAAAAGCAAATACCTAAGGGATGCATACGTCAGCAAAACTTGTTCTTCCTGATTACTCCAGCCAGGCCATGGATGGCCTTTCTGTTAAAGGAAGGTTTGTAAGTCTGGATCTGCTTACTCAGATGAGGTCAGAATTGTTCCCTAAGTCTGCTCCTGTCCACATGTCTGAGCGTGGAAGAAGGGCACAGTCCTACCCAGCATGTCAAAGGAGGGACAGAGTTCCTGACTGATGGCAGTGTGGGATGGAAAGCTTCCTTCTGTGACATGTGGGATTGCTTATGAGAGTGCCAGAGTCAGCCTGCCTCAGACTCACAATCATCAGTGCAGCTGCCACTGCTGTACAATGGCAAAGTGAGCCATTTCCCTGTTTGGCAGACTTGGCAGGAGGTGATGGAAGAGACACACCTGGGGAAGCACGTCCTTGGGCAGAATGACTGATAGAGTCCTAGATAATACAAGAGGGAGAGATTCAGAGATGACAATGAAGAAAACACTACGTGGGACTGGAAGAGAGGAAGGAATGTATCCACAATAAAATGAAAACAAGGGGTGGAGTATTGTTGGAGGATAGAGAAATGGACTTACCTTGGCAGCAATCTGGAGAGGATGTTTTTTTTTTCTCTTTATCTTTCTCAATCTCCACCCCTTCTCATCTTTCCCACACATATCTTAACCAGCTTTCACCATGGCAAGTCATTCCAGCACACGTTCTGTACTGCTCAGCTCTTAGGGACTGGTCGATCTGTGCTGGCTGTTTTTGTTGAGATGCTCTTCTCCCTTTTCCTATTTTCCTGTGTGGGAATTTGAAACCAAGAATGAACCTTTCAGGTCTGTCTCACTGACAGGAGGTGATGTGTTAACAGGGAAAAGTGAAGGGAGCCATCCATGCCTAGCATTTCGGAGCCTTTCCTGTGCCACTTACAGATGTTTGCTAAAGAGGTGTTTTGGTTTAACTGTAGCTTATTGGATTATGTGATTATGGCATTTGAATTCTTTATTAGATCTTTTCTGTCTTGGTCCCTGAGGTTGAGAGGGACTTGTTTTCTGGCCTTTGATGTGTTTGAAAAAGTCAGGCTATTTGTATCAGTGCTTCTTTGCTTTGATTCTTTGACTCTTTCTCTGGGGAGCATTCTGATGTGCAGAGCTCAGCTTTGTGCGTCTGCTGCATGGGATGTCTTTGTGGTTTATTTTTGTACTGGGCACAAATCACCCCTCCTGCTCCCTTCTTTGCAAGTTGTCATGAAAGCAGGTTATTGCTGACCAGTTCATTTGGAAAACTTGTGCTTGCTGACAGCTGTACAGAAAATTCAGTATTTTAATGAGAGACACGCTACCTTTTGCTTGGAGGGATGGATGGCATTGCAGCAATTGTCCATTTTCCCCTCAGGCCCTTTCTCTTGGAAAAAAAAATCTTATCATTATAATTCATTTATCAAAAGAATATTCTTCACATTCTGCTTTATCTGCTTTCTTGATGATTTTAACTGAGATGCTAGGAGAGGACCCCTCCAAACCCCATAGTGGGAAGTGAGTGGCTTCAACTCTGGTTCTTTGCCACAAAGCAGCACCCAGTGAGCGGAATTTCAGAGAAGGGAAATTTGCTTAGCCTGCAAGAAAAGGTCAGACCCAGCTGGGTAAACCCTGCCAAGAAGGGTCACTGTGGTGAACCAACTTATGCTTCATTTGTCACCTGTCAGTGCTGAGCATGATACACTTAATAGCACAGTACTGGAAAGGACAAAGGGGATTTCTGAGGGGAGAAATGAGGTAAGCCATAATTAACTAGAATACTGAAGGAAAAACTCCATCTTGGAGGTGGTGAGTTTCTGTTGTGAGCTTAGGTGTTTTCACACACACTCCTAACACACAGTACAGCCCCTCCTGGATGCCTTAACACCTGTCCATGGTTGTGTTCTCCACAGTGTGCTATGTCAGGAAATGGGACAAAATGAAAGGAAGACTGAGTCTTTGTGGACACAAGGCGGTGAATGCAGTACTAAGATCTGCAGTACGGTGCAGAGCTCAGGCTCAGTCTGATGTGTTGACCAAGGGAGCAGAGAGGACTCTCTCATGCCTGTGTTCATTCTGGGATTCATGTCCCCACCCAGCATGGGTAAAAATGGAGCTTATTGACCCCAAGGAGAACAGTGTTGTTAATGGTCACTGCAGAAACAAGAAACAAGGGCTTCTCTCACACTCTTTCTTTTTCTATAGGATGAGCTATTGCCTGTACCTGTAGTACCTAGTTTATGTATCACCTCTCTTGCATGAAAAGTTACTACCACATTCTTGCTTTCCCAACAGAAAACAGGCTTATTTTCTTCTTTTGCTCCTGAGTAGTTTCCAGCCAGTGTTATGTCCCTGTAGAATGTACCCTCATGTACCCCACAGCACAGGCTGCTTCAATGTTGAAGCATAAGCTGGTTGGAAACAAGTGATTTGGTAGCTTCTTTTTCTCCCCAGGCGTAGCTTGGAAATATCTTTGCAAGGACTGCCAGTGCCCAAGCAGTGATTTGGTTCCCACATCCTGTTCATCCTATGTGAGAGCTGCACTTGTTTTGCATGGCAACAACTGGCAGAGCAGGCTGGGAACACTGAGCCTGCCTTCTGCCTCACCCCCAGAGCTGGAGCATAAGTGGGCCTGAACTATTTTTAAAGGAAACCATTCAAGTGTCATTAACAACAAAGTCATAATGGTAGCCTCTGACACAGCTGGAAAACATCTGCAAACACTTGGAACAGGTAACAGTTTGATGAGGGCAAAGTTGTATCAGACTACACACGGCTCATGAGGATTAAAAGCCTTAGCTAGTGGGGTCAGCATGACCTCTGGTTTGGCTTGGAAGTCCCTTTTGTTCAGGAAGTATTGGTAAAACATGGCAGCTCCTTGCTTCTGGAGAGTGTCAGCGTGTATGAAACCAAACAAAAAGCTAATTTACCTGACTAATGCAGCTCTACTCCATGTAAATTTCTTGAATTTGCTCATTTTTCAAAAGCTGGATTTCTGTACCATTTTGAAGGGTAGGGAATGAGTTTTCGGTTTTGTCATAGGTTGACTTTTTAACAGCTGCCTGCACTTGGTAACTGCGGTCACTGTGGTTAAATGACTAATGTTTTACATTCCCTAACAATGAAAATAGTTGTGGTGCAGATTTTGCTGGGATTAGTTTTGTTGTTCTGTTTCTGTAAAAATCTTAGGCAAGTGGCTTTTTGCTGATGCAGACAATCATGGAAAGCATGAAGCTTTATTAGTCACAGAATTATGGCAAGAGCACAGCAATGACAAAAAGAGCCAAATAAATATTTGTGATGTTTCTTTTGCTGCATTTGCTTGGAGCAGTGAGTGTATGGCCAGGATGTCATGATTTTTACGTTTCTATTGTTTTGGCTTGAGGTCTGCGTGATGATAAACTCTAAGTGAGGACCACACTGTGTTGTGAATATAGCAAAAAACAGGGTAGTATTTTTTATCCTCTCCGCTTGCCACCTTAGGATTACCTTTGTCTCAACAACTTCTGTTTCTAAATAATTTTATTTGAGATACCAGGTAAAGTAGATTGGAAAATCTAGGTATTTTTCTGACTGTTATGGAGCCAGTAAACACAACTGCAATTGCCCCATACATGATGCTACTATTTTTGATGTCAAGAACATTGTCTTCCAAACTTAGCCGTGCCAGTAAAAGATGTTACCTCACCAACTGGTGTTACTCTCTACACTGATCACCAGAAGAGTCCCAGGCTAAGCTGAGTGTCTGTTTAAGCAGTTTCAGTTGTTGGCCACAGCAAAATTGTTGGCTTTGGAGAAAATGAGGGAGTGCTCACAAGAAGTGTTCCTTTTGCAAACTGGTGGAAACACAGCCTCAATAAGGACAGAAGAGATGGGAGGAGTAAGTGAGCAGCTGTGGGAGGTAAGTGCTGGTTCTGGGTGAGGATGGCTGGCTGTGTCCTTGAACACCTTTGTACCACTGCAGGATAGCAGAAAATTGTCTGCATGTAGACACCTCATTTGTTATTGCTAACAAAGGAAAGTTTCAGCAAATCTTAGATTACTTCTTTACCTCTCATAAAGAAGCAAGGTTGGGTAGGTACCACTTTTATATATCTTTCAAGGTACCTGCCCAAAGTTATGGGAAGTCAGTGACAGTGACAGAGCTAGAAACAGAACATAGGAGTCCTGGCTCTTCAGCTGCCTTCACTAACCATTAGATGATACTTCCTCCAGATGTTTCAATAAGGGGTGCTATAAAAAGTTCTTTGCATTGCTGTTGCAATTCCTTATTTCCAAAGGGCTGCCTGCCTTTATGTTTTTAATACCATTGCTTTGAAGCACCATAGCTAGAAGGGACAGTGCCAGAAATAATAATAACAATAATAATCTGCATAGCACAACGGGCATTTTACCAGCATGCAGGAAGACAAAGGTCTCTGTGTGTTTTATATTAGCACAGTGAAAAAGTCTTATTGAGTCTATCTGGAATGCATAGGTGGGAACTTTAACCCCTCATATGCTGAGAAGAAAATTGTATGCAGACCTGAGAGCTAAAGTAAATTAATAAAAGGGCACAAGCTTCATTCCTTTGGCAGTGGGAGGTCTTTCTGGACCATATGCCTTGACAGCTTTGTTCAACCTTATGTATTTAATATCCATGTGACACCAGTGTAGTTAATTTACAAGTATTTTTTCCATTTTCTTCGGTTGTATATAATTGTTCTTTACCATAGACCAGAAAAGACAGAGAAAAGGCAGAAACCCCAGGTTTTTTTTTCTTTGCAAATTCCATTCTTATTTCTGCCATGGCCCATGTTCAAAACCCAAACAATAAAACATACAGCTGTGACATAGGGGAATTGTCCAAAAAGGACGATGTCTGAAGGTTTATGATTAGGTTTTATATTCCCTCTGTCTACAGAGCAGCACTTCCTGAATGTTTCTGTGGTGGGAAAAGCATCCCAGCCATTTCCCCTTGTGGATGATGGTGTAATTAGAGCTGTAAAGAAAGAACCCATGACACTAAAAGGCTATAAGTGCTGCAGATTTAGGACAACAGGTTTCTATGGAAACTGAAGTGAAAATAGGACCTTAAATGGGTGAATAACAATAATACAGAGTCCTCAGTTTGGATCAGTCTGTAAGTTGCAGCAAAATACAGCCTGCCTTTCTGGCAGTTATTTGCATAATCTTCTCCATGGTGCTTTCAATGAAACATTGCCTCTCCAACTCTTAATTTCTATGCAGAAACATTCTTTCCTTAAAAAAGAAAGATGAGGATTTCCCAATGGATGATATGCACCCATTTATAGATGTTATCAAAATAATTTGAGCTTAATACAGGCAAATAAGCAACATAAGTTATGGCATCCATTCTCATCACTAGTACTACTCATTGGAGTCCTTGGTAGTAGCTGAAAATTTTCCTGCACCAGATGGAATATGAAGTCTTCTTATATTCTGGTTTAGTGATGATACACTGGAAAGATGAGGCGATGCCAATGGTACCGTTGCACGTGATACCTCTGTGTCATTCACGGAGTGCTGTAGTTGCCAGTTCTTGATAACCAATTGTCTCCTGAAATTCTGCCAGAGTGTTTTTCAGTCTAAGACTAGGTGTCATGTTTGCTGTGGGAGATCCTTCCCCCAGCTCTTCAGTTTCTGAGGAAATTTGAAACAGTCTCTTACTGGCAGGAAGTCTTTCCAGGATTTTCAGTAGAATATGGTGTCTTGCATTGGCTGTGCCATGCTTTAAGCAACATCTGAAAATGCCACGGCTAGAAATGCTCCAGGAAAGAACAAAAGGGGACTTGGCTTTCTTTGCGCTGTTATTTTTTTCTTGTTGAGCATTTAACCACAGCGGAAGAAATGATACTGCAGTGAGGGAAAGATTGAACTGCCAGTGACAGAAATACCCATATGGTCCTGTTTGTTTCTGTAGAAACAGCCATGCAAACTTTGTATAATAAATATACAAACTTGGGAATATATGGGTTGTAGACTGTAGCTTTCTCTGCAACAAATCTGTATAGGCTAAATATATAGAAATATATATGTAGCATTATGACTAAAATGAGAGGCAGCCAAACTGGGGCACATCTGTGTAGTAATTGACCTAAGAGCTTATCATCCATCCCCATGGCACTCTGAGTGGTTCATGGTTCTCAACAGCCTGAAACAAGAATTATTTTTGCAATCAGTGGCTAAAAGTCACATAAGCTGCAGTTTAACTCCTTGCAAACTGTCCCAGAAGAAAAGTCAGCCTCATAACATGCTGGGTCTCTTTTCCTGCCTGCATTGGTACAAACTATTTCAAATGGGAACCACTGCCAGCAGTCTGTTGCCAGTCATTGAGCCTGAGCCAAGATCCTGGTTTGTGGGAGTGTCATCTACAGCAATACCAATGATTTCTGGTCTGAAACTTGTGTTCTACCATTTGAGTTTTAATTAAATAATACAGGCTTCCCAGACTCTCCAGCTTTATGTTGCCATAAATGAGAGAGAAACTGTTTCTCTGTGCGTGTGTCCAGAATCTCTCACTGCATGGCAAGCCAGGCAGATCCATGATTCTGGCTGCTCTGCTTGTGCAGGCTCAGGGCATCATCCAGATGCTGACACACTGGCTCCAGACAGGCTCCCCACAGAATAAATGGTGTTAAATTCTTGATCTGATTGGCAGCCCTGGGAATTCAATTCAAGTCCCTGGGGAGAGGCAAGAGAGCATTTCTTTTCTCTATGGCTATTGTCATGAAAATGAATAAATCCTTCTCCCTCCCCCCCCATCCTCAGGTTGTCACTGGCCTGGATTAATTTTGTGTACGTTTTTCATATTCCTTCTCTAGCTGCTTCTTGAAGAGGGGATTGCCTAATTCTCTGTTCAAGTTTAAAGCAAAGCTGAGCAGCCCGGTAGGTGTTAATCCAGGAAGGGGAGATGAGAGACCTGACTGAAGCCTCTGCAGCCTGATGGCTCTGGGGCTGCCTGGTGCCCCAGTTGTGGTGCCCCAATAAAGACAGAGGCTCATCGGGGCCGATGGGAGCAAGGCTGGTCACACTCTCCACTTCCTTTAGCACATCCATCTCATCGTCATTCTCTTCATGTTAAGATATTACGTGATGATTTGCCCGTGGATTTACCCATCCTTTTAGGCAAATGTAAGTTATGTGCTGCTGGGCTGGGGCCTGGTGTGCCCCCGTGTCTGCCGCCGTTGTCCGTGTGATACCAAGCGCGGGGCAGCGGCTCCCGGCACGCCCCGGTGAAGGCGCGGGTTAGGTCAGGCACAATGAACCGGAGGGGAAGCAGCTGGGACCCCGCGCAGGGGCTGGGCTGCGGCTCTCGGCAATTCCCGAGTGCCTGGGGATGCAGTGCTGCAGGCCGGGAGCCAGCCCGCACCGTCAGAGCCTAGACCGCGGGGCCGGCCCGACCACGCCGATCTCAGGAAGCCCATCCAGCCTTTGTTTCAGCAGAGCGTTTAAGCATAGTTAAGCTTCACGTTTACTGCAGAGCTTGAAGGGGGAAGATGGAAAAAATAGAATTCTGTGCTGAATTTTTATTCGCTGAAACTTTCTGATCTCTTTCCCTTTCAAGGCAAAAATGAAAAAAAAAGTTCTTTTGGGGGAAAGAAATTTTATTGTTTTGAAAATGCGTTGTTTAAACATCTGATTTATAATTAGTGAAGTATTTTAATGGAAATTAAAAACTCCCCCGAAATTTTCTTTAGAAAAGGAACCAATATTTCTCAAACAGTTTTATTTATATGTTTAAAATTACTTACATGCTTAAGTGTCTTGCTGAATCAGAAGTTTAGAAGATAAATCTTTCCTTATCTTAGCTACTATACCCATTTTAACTTATGTAGGGCGTTTAAGTATAATAGTTATATGCTCTCTCTTTTATCTCGTAATTATAGGTCTTTAAAAACCTTTTTAAAAAGTGTATGTAATTATTATATAGAGCAGAGTTTTTACCTTTAAATGTCATGTATTTGCATAAAAATTTACATATATTAATGCTAATCAGGGACAGAGGAAGAGAAAAAGAATTTCACTAAACTTCTTGCTTTGAATTAGGACACCAGTGTCAGAGGCTGGGCTGGAAAATACAGATGTTGATACCAGCTGTTTTGTCCAAATCCTTGCACAATGGCAAAATTATCTAATGTCTCTGTTGGTCATCATTCTGTCAGGCTGCGTGGGAGTGCTGACACCTGCGTTGCTGTTGCTGCACTGTACTGTTAACACCTTGTTGAGCTGAATGAGAAATTTGCACCTCTTTTTAAGGCAATTGATTTAATGATTTATAATCTGTGGTCTGGAGGCTCCCAGAGGTTCTTCTGAAAGCGCCAAAAGGAAAGTGAGCCTGTTGACAGTGTGCTTAGATTTGCTATAAAAAGCCTAGGACAGCCAATGGGATTTTTTTTGCATCTGCAACCTGGAAAAGGTTGATAACTGTTGATTTAGACTGTCACCAGTCTCCGCAGCCAGAGCTGCTCCTGGTTAAGATCTGGACATTTCCTCTCCAGCCTTCACATGGGGTTCTGGGTCTGTTCTCAGGCATTCTGTGTGCACAAAAGCATTATAAAAATAAAAAGTGTTCAGGGAGAAGTGATTATTCTTAGAAACATGAGGCAGCTTATACGGAAAAAGATTATTTAAGTTGGAGAGGGGGGCAATAATGGAGAATTATTTCAATTCCAGAGAATTTTTTAAAATTTCCAGAAGCATGTGAAATGAGAACTAGTATGATGATGCTAAGGAACTCTCCTCTCTGCATTTTACAGAAAAAGAGGAAGGAGATAGTGGACTATAAATGTTGTCTTTGATAGGTAACATTTTTAAAACAGCCAAAGAAAATGTTCTAGAGTCACGTGCTGCAGAACATCTTGACAAAATGTAGCACTTGGCCAGGAGTTCAGCAGGATCCAAAGAAATAAAGAGAATTTTCTAAGGCAGAAAAAACAATGTGGGCATCAAATTCCCTGTGGAAATCAATTGAATGTTGAAGCTGCATTCGTGATCTTGAGACCTGTTCATTGTCTTTAAATGCTGAGAACATCAACGGTTGGATAAAAAAGGATGAAGTGAAATAGAATGATAAAGCTACAAGAACCCTGTATGTCAAGGCATAAACCTCTGACTCGTGCCCGCTAGGAAGGAGCTTTCCCCGTGAGCAGACTGGTCTGTAATTTGCCTGCTGTGAAGCTCCACAGGTTTACATCTTTGCAAGGGGTTGTTTAACGAACAGGAAAACAAGAAAAAAATAAAATCAGTTTACGAAGCACTGAAATCCCAGAGCGAATGAAATCCTGAGCTGCTGAACAGAATTTCAGTCGTTCAGAAGGGTGGCGAAGGCACCGCTGTGCACGCGGGTGAAGCTGTGCTGCGCTGTCTGTGGCCCTCCCACCTGGCCCTCCGACTTGGATTTGGAATGGGAAGGAAAGCTGAGTGTACTTGAAGGAGAAATTATTTTTCTGAACGTGTTTGAATGTTGATGTTAATTTTTCATGTTTTGTGATAAATACTTGAGTACCTGGAAGCTTTTCTTCTCCGATAGTTAGTGAAACAGATCTGCACTCACCCAGAGCAGCCTTTCCCAGTATGTAAATCTCTTAGAGAAGGATTTCTTTCAAAGCACAAGCCTCTTGCATACAAGATAAATGAACATATTCTCATTTAGGAAGTAATTTATGATGAGTAAGGGCTGAAAAGGCAACAGTTACAATGGAGGCACTGCAGCCAAATAGTAACAGTATTTAGGTACAGCATTTGTATCTGTAGATAAATGACAGGCTGTAAGAGCGTTTTTTGGTCCATCTGTGTAACACGAGAATGGCATATACACAGCTGACTGCAGGAAAGGAAATGGTGCCATTTTCTTTGAGATCTGCCTTTGTGCTATTTTAAGATGGCATCATTTTTGAATAGTGATAGTGGCAAGCTTGCTGTGGTTTATAAACCCTTAACTCAGCAGAGGTCCAGGATGAAAAAGGAGCCCACCTACCTGCATAAAAGTCATCCCCCTGCATCTTGCCTGCAGTTTGAATACTAGAAAAGCAGGGCTTTTTTAGCCAAATTAATATGTAAAAGCTGAGCGATATCCAGTTGTGAGACATCTGAGGCAATTCTAGTGTTAGTCTTTGGGATTATGATTTACACCATGTATTCCTTTTTACTGTAGCAGAGAATAGCTTTAAAGTATGCTCTGATTGAACACGTGCTGCTGCCATCTTTGTACTGATATGGGCACAGTCAGAAGCCATAGGCATCTAGAGTAGAGCTTAGTGTCTTTATTAGAATGTACTTTTTTCCTTTATGGCTTTAACATTTTTTTCTCTCTTGAGTCCCAGTGAAAATATGGGAATTTTTTGTAATTTGTTTTTTAGAAAAAGGCAACAAAGTATTATCTTTCAAAATCTATAGCCATTGTAAAAAAGAAGTTTTGGTACAGATGAAGCCTATGCACATTCAAGGAACACTTCAGAAAGTTTGGTAAATGACATTACTAGAAAGGGGCACAAAAGGTAGATGAATGCATTTCACAGTTTCCATTTGTGTGCATGATTCTGCAGCCGTGGGTACCAGTGTGTTCCAGGACAACCCTGACTGTCCAGCTAGAGAGAAGTGAGCATATCATCCTGCCCACACCTTAGATGAGACAGGCAGAATCAGGCCCGGTGAATGCTGAGAGGCAGAATAGAGCCGGTGGCATTGCAGGGACAGGATCTTGCTTCTGATGCTTCTGTTGATATGTGCAGCTGGTTTGTGCAATATACTGCAGAGGTTCTGTGCATGTTCTATTACTATAGAGGACAGTGCATGCCTTGGCTGTAAGCATTAATTGTTGCTACTGCTCAGTATTAGATCATTATACTAATTTGCTAGATGCAGAGCAGTTGCTACAGATTACATTGATGGCATCTGAACAAATTACTAGGACCTGCAGTTTGCTGCAGGGCAGCAACCCATGTGAGAGAGATTAAGGGTCAAATTCTGCTCCCCAGTATACCACTGTAAACATCAATAATCCAATTGATTTTATCAAAGTAACTCTGTATTTAAACTGGTGTAATTAAGGGCGTCTGACCTCGTTGTTTTGTTATGTTTGTTAATACACATGATACTTTACAGCAGCAGTCTTTGTAGTGGGCAGGACAGGAATCTATAAAAGAGATTCCAATACAGTGCTAAGATTTTTGAAAGAGTCCAAATAACTAAAGTGAGTCTTTCATTCACTTTAGTTATCCCATGTTTAAGTGTCTGAACATCTCAGCCATACAATGTAAAGTGGAAATGATGTTATAATGCAGTTTTATCCAACAACTGAAAGAGAATGCCCCCATTTCTGACTGAGCTGTGAGCATGCTGCAGGATTGCAGAGACAGAATGCTGCACAAGATATATAATGCTGATTATACAAGATGAATAGGCTATAGTGAACACAGGTAACATTAGTGGTTACTCATGGATTTAGTACTTGATCTTAGTACCACCAATGCCTGTAAGAAATCTTCCCCCAGCTCTAGGGGGAGGAGAATCAGACCTGCTGTTACACTGGGAGAGCACAGCCGGCTTGTGTGTGCTGCAGAGAGAATAGTGCATCGTAATGCAGATTACACTGGTTTGCTGCAGCGTCAGGGAATCTCCCGGTGGTGTGTGCTCTGTAATAGAAATGTCACTCAGCCTGCCTGCTTTTATAAATAAGTGAGGTTATTTTAATACTACTCTTGTTAAATTTGCAGCGGCTAAAGCAGCTCTGAGCAGCAGGGGTAAGCCAGCTTCATCTGCAGCCACCCTGGATGGCTGCAGGATTTTCATGATTGTTCCTTCAAGGAGGAATGGCAATTTTCTTCTCACACCTTCCACCTGACCTTGCAGTTCTCTTGCATGGCAAATGTTGCAGGGAGGCTCATGTTAAGGGTGTGGAACAGACAGATTTATCCTTGCAAAGGGGAAGCAACCTTTGCCCTGTTGTCCTGCAGCTCTGCGAAGTGCTTTGCCTCCCTGAGTGGAAGGAGCCAGGAAAGAGTGCCTCTCTTAGCACCCACTGGCAATGTGGGTGGCTCTGTGGGATGCTGGGGCTCAGAGAGGAACAAGCAAAGGCCCTGCTAAACCTGTGTCCAGGGTCTTGTCACCCGCCCAGAAGCACTTCTGCACATGGGTTTTGTGCCTCTGGCTGCATCCTGCTTTGGGGCTGTTTGCTCTGTGGTAGGCCAGGGTGGCCAACAGCCACTGACTTACTAATGACTCCATAAATAATGAATGTGCCAGAATTTAATTGGATGGCTACTGGGCCCTGTATCTGACCCCTTCAGGAGAGGGTCTTTCTTTGAGCCTTGTGATCTTTTGGTCTTTGAATATCAGGATTGTATAAGCTGCTTATTCTTCCTCATAACTTGGTCCTCCCATAGGTGACCGGCTATCGAAACAACAGTCTCAAACCTGATAATTGATACTTAATGTTCCCTGGTGCTTCATACAGGAGAGGACTTGCCTCCTTTTCCATTTGCTAGAGGCACTCAATGCCAAAACACAGGCTGGACTGGTTGGAGAAAACAGTGCAGGGAAGCACAGTATGATCTTACCCTTGTGTGATGTCTTGGCAAAACCCTGAGCTAGAACACAAGAGGCTTGAGCTCTTTCCCAGACACATTTCATCTGTTCTATTGCCTTTAACTCCTCAACTGTATGCCTTGTTCCCTACCTGGCTGGCGAAATTTTAAGATTTCAGAGCTAAAGACAGTAACAGGACAGTGTGACATCTAATAGGGTAGGTAGGGCTTTAGTCTTTGGAGTTTTTAGGTCAGGTGCAAATGGGATGTTCAATGCCCTATCTGGTTTGTTTTAAAACACCATATCCTGTCTGGGTGTGAGTTCGTAGCTCTTGCAGTGCCAAGCGTTGCAGCAAGCAGTTCTCTAACATGTCTGCAGGTGTTGTCATACAAATGATGAACAGGTCCCACAGAGGAGCGCTGCAGAAAGGGTGCCTTAACTCTTGAGATGTAGAGAAATGTGCTTAGAATGCAAAATGTTCTTATTTTATTCATTGCTCGTCTCCTTCTGTTCCACCCACCTGTTATGCCTGTCATTAACTGAAAGTACAATCACTTCAGAGCAGTTGTTGTTTAAAAGGCAGGCATAAATGTTCATAGAATTTCTGGCATAACAGACAGCATATTACTACTTTTATTGACAATACTAGCTAAAAGAAGCAACAGAAGTTTTTACTCTCTCTTCACATCTCTGCACTATCTATGAATCTGGGCTGTGCTCTGCTTAAAAATTATCAGCAGATAGATTATAGGGTCTCTTCTCTCTGGCCTGAGTCCCACTGAGAATGATGGTCACGGTCTTGTGGTACCTTAGACTGAAGGATCTTTTATTAATGGAGTTGAAACACCAGTCAGAGTCAGAGATGACCATGTGGCTGAGTTTGCCTCACTGACTTTTGGTCTGAAAACGAATTGTGTTTACACTCTGGTTCTGGAAGACAGCTATGTGGAGCCCTATGCTATTGATTTTAACTGAATAGAAGGAGCCTCCCAGGGAAGTGTTGACGTCGTATGGAGGAAAGCTGTTGTGCAATGGCAGTGATGAGGGTACCAAGGCTGCCTTAGCTTGCAGGTCTGAGGAGTTTCTGTTACCAGTTCCTCTATTCATGAAAAGAGAATCCCATTCATCTTTCTCATACTCAATTCTACATTGTGTGGGCTACAGGAATTTAACCCACAGCATTTATAGGAGGGATTTTGAAGTGGATTCGTTTGCTTCCTTGACTGACCCATTGTATTACCCTGACTAACAGCTGTGTACTAGGACTGCTAACCTTCAGTGCATTAGTTTATCTCCCAATTTTCTGCTCTCAAGAGCTAGGCTCTGTAATAAGCCAGGGAGGTTAGAATATCTGTGTGAGCGTTAAATGGATTTATGCAGCTTTGACACAGCCAGAATCACTGCTGCTCAGCTCTGTCATTGTTACTATAATAACTTAATTATTAGATTTCCGGTTGCTACTGTGTTGTTGTTGTAGGCACTGTATAAACATACAAAAACTGATGATGGCCTCTGCCCTGAAGCTCTTGCAGTCTTGCATACATGAGACAGCAGACTGTTGCAATGAATGAATATTGCCAGGCAATTAAAAGTATAAAGCAACAGTTGGGTTTTAGCCTCAGGTCCTCATAGCTCTCAGGTGCCAGTCTTGTGGTTATGTTCAGGGTTGCCTTCTCCAGGGTGCAGTGGGGCAGACCTGCTTGTGTGTCATTTATGCAAGTGTATATATGTTGTTTTGTGTTTAAATGGTGTAAAACATAGTGCAGAGCTTGAATGAGACAAGAAGCCCAAGATAACTGGTGGGGCACTGTCCTGTGCCAGATAGAGCTTGAATGGCTGCTGACAAAAGCCACTCTTGGATAGTTGATGGTTTTCAGGGCCCTGACCCAGTTTGATTACATAATCTAGTATGAATTATCACAGTATCATCCTCATGATATCTCTGACTTCCTCTGCTGGCTTCCCCTGGTTACTCTGACCAACATAATTTAGTTCATAGAGATGCTGGGAAAAGAAGACTCTTGTAGATGCTTCCACGAGTTATGGACATACAGAAGTATTCACATTGGTCAATAGCTACTATGAAGACTGGTTTTGGTTCTGGGAGGTGTCTAGTTAAGCAGCAGCTCCAGGAACATGGTGTACAAATTAGTCACACTGGGCAGATAATAAACTCAACAAAAACCACTCAAAATCAATAGCTGTGGCAAGTTGTTGGCAAATATTCCAGATAAGTAAGGTATTCCAGGAAGTATTGCAAGTATTCTGGTGTGTAGTGTGTTTGCATAAACCATCAGATAAGGCTATGTTACGCTGTTAAAACAATGATTGGAAGTGTCTGTTTCTGGTTATTTATTGGGGGCTTTTTTAATGGTTTTGACTTGAAGAGCTTGAAATTTTAATGAATTAACTAATTGTGGTTAAGCAATATGATTCTTAGTTGGTACGGTTGCAGTGGTAAGAAGTCATAGCACAAAGGCAGGTATAATGATATTGGTTATTAGTAGGCTGCATTCCAAGCCAGGCAGGAGGAGGTGAGGATCCTGCCTGAGCTCAAGAAGAGCCAGGGAGGATTGCCCTGCAGGGAGGCAAGATTCTGCCATCAGCTGCCTCCAATGAGCAGCTGCTCAGCTCCTGCCTCTGGGCTCTGACTTCCTGCAGCTGATGGGTGGTGCTTTGCTTCTGTGTGAAACTGCAGCCCCTGTGAGATCCTTCCAGGCATTTCGTGTGCAGCTGTTTGACTAAAAAGAGGGGAGGGATGGCATAGCAGTGTTGCAAAGGGGGAAAAAAGAAGGGGAACATGCCTCTGCATATCACTGTGCTCTAGGCAGTGCTGCAAGAGGTGACTGTCCCATTTTCCCTAAAAGAATAGGGAAGTCTGCATAGAATGCCTTTAAGACAAGGTCTGCTTGGCTGGGGAGGTTTGTAGGTATCTTGGTATAACAAAGACGTGCAGCTTTGCAGCACAGACTGAGCCCCAGGCAAAGCTCCAGACAGGAGCTGTCGTGTTCTTGTTTGACGTTGTGTGACTTGCTTTTAGAGATGTGGGGAACCACAAACTGTATGGGCACTTGCTTCCTTCATGAAACCTAATGTGCTCTGCGTGACACCAGTGAACAGGGTGAATCATTTCTGTGTACATCAGTACCTCAAGGCACTCAAATCTGATGAGAAGTTGCTCTGATACTTGTCTGTTAGTACCAGTGCTGGAGTCTGACATGTCATGGTTTTATCAAACTGGCCTCTCTTATTTTCATGACTTCTTGAAAATTCATTTTTTTCTTCCCTTGCTTGCTTTGTTTCATTGCTGATGAAAGCATGGTCTCTTCAAATGCATCATCCTACACTGGCATCCAGTGTTTTTGGCTGCTCTTGATTTCAACAGACTTTGCAGAAGACATTCTTTATATCGCTGAAGTTTGCAGATCTGACTTGTCTTCATCCATATGTAGCTAATAACTCTTTGATTAAAATAAAGTTCTACCCAAGTAAGCATGTAGAATCCCATCGTCTTTGGAGTATGTGTTCCAGCTCCCTGGTTTTGAGATATCAGCAATAAACAGGTTTTTTTTGGTACTTTATTTAACAGACAAAGGAAACAAGCCATAGCACCAATCTCTGATTTAATTTAGCCATAAAAGTCAGTGTTTGTGGGTTTTGTTTGTTGTGTGGAGTTGGAAACAATCACAAAAGTAGTTTTTTCCAACATTAGAGATCTTTCCTGACACACCAGCCTTTTGTCTTAACAGACTTTCTTTTGTGGTCTTGCTGCTTTCATGTTATTTTCATAAGCCCTCTTTGCTGACCCTCAATTTTTTGATATATTCAGCTCTTGAAGTACTAGTTATTATTTCCCATTTTGTTTTGGCCTCTCTGCTGTTGTTTTCTTATTGATGGTCTTGCAGACTTCTGTCCTCTGGCTTTTTATGAAACTTCTCCCTTTCTGAAGCTCCTTCAGAAATGATGCATTATATGTTGTGAGATTACATGTAATGAAGAATCTTTGCCTGTCCTGAGGTTTCTATCTCCATGGGACACATTTGTGGCTGGGGTTTTCAGGAATGTCCTGGATAAGGAGATGGTCAAGAATCTTGGATATTTGTGCTGCAGTTGCAGGCTTTGGTGGGAAAAACGTGGAAGATGAGTACCATGGCAAAGGAGTGTGTGTGTGAAAGCAGGCAGTAAGCCTTTTCTTGTCTTGAGTTGCACATAACAGTATTTTTCGTTGAAATCAGTGCAGTAGCAAGTGAATTTATACATGGCATGGGAAAGATGGCAGAACTGGGACCATAATTTTTACAGTAATGGGCGTGAAAAAAACAGCACTGAGCCAAACAACCCCTAAAGGCCTCTCCAGGTGAGCCTGAGCAGAAGAGACCATGCTTCTCAGCAAACCTAATTGGTCCAGGCAGAATGCCATTTTAACACAGCTGTATTGCTTCTAGTTCTTCACTTGTGCTGAGCAAGCTTAGCTGGAATTATCTGCCTGGCTCTGTGTGGCAGAGATTCATCCTCCTAGCTTCCCACTGCTTTGGTTACTTCTCCTTTCAGGAAGAGATGAAATGAGTGTGGCTTTGTGCCAGCACAGTTTGCTGGGACATCCATACTGCCCTGTATTGCTGAGCCACCCCTCTTTGCAAGCCTGGTGACAGGGATGGTTCTCAGCAGAGCCTTGGGACTGCAGCATGCCTTTGAGAAAAGCACTGCTAATACTGAGCACATATCTCATCAGTTTGCTAGGAAGGTGAGGCTTAGGCTCTGAAAACTTGGGTGGTATCTCAAGAAACACCCTAGCAAATAAATGGTTAACCAATAAGACAGAGCATAGAAATAGGATGGAGGAGTGTAATTATCATGGGATAAGCAAATTATTAGAGTGTTATGATGCTCAAAGTATAGCCCTAGAGTCAGGTGCTTAATTATTAATATTATTATTCATGGATGGGTCTTTATGATGTGGGAAATGAATATTTCTGGCACTGGAAGGAGATGTAAGACACCAGTTTAATATGCCAAGCAGGGCTTATGAGAGAGTGGTGTGCTTCATGTAAATTAAATCTACCCGTTAGCCACGTGTTTTCCACTGGGGATGGATTCTTCATCTCTTTGCCTCCTAAAGCTGCTTATAAAATGTGGAATAAAAAAAAAAATCTCCTTTTAATATTTTTGTAGGTAAATCAAAATGTTTGTAATGGAGGAGAAAAATGAGGGAAGACATGGGTGGCAGCTTTGGTCTCAGGGGAGGCAGGGCTGAGAGCCTGGTCTTGGTGGAGTCCAGGACTGTTTTTCAGGTAGCACTGGCTGTATTCTCCTTCCATCTAGGTACCTATAACCTCACAAATCCATGGCATGTGTGTGGTTAGGAGCAAATGTTGCAACAGACACTAAACAGCACTGATACAGCGTTTGTGCTGACATAAGCATCAGCTGCAGCGTCCCCAAGGCCAGGCACACTAATCTTTATTTTGGGACTGTTGTCAAATCGGATGTTTTGGTGTCTTTTTGTTGCATTCCTGTGCTGAACTCCTTCATAGCACAGGCTTGTTTGTCTGGGACTCAGCTGTTTATGGCACTGATTTGGCTGCTCTATCTGTGGACCACTTTGGAGGCCACTGTGTAAAGGTCTGGATTAGTAGTTATTTGTACAACAGAATAGACTGGATTCAAATGGGCATCTCAAACATGTCCAGGAAAAGCAGAAAATGAGATTGCTGTAGTCAAATAAAGGGAAAAGGTTGTTTAGCTTGGCCTCCCGTCACCGAGGGCCAATGTCAGCCTTTGCAAACTCTAGGTTCGGGCATTAGCTGTCATTAGAGGAAGGAGTAGTGTCACTAGGCAAATAGCACGGAATTTAGCAGAGAGAGAAAAAGCGGCATATAAAGCGCTGTAGGGGATGGAGGCTGTGTGCATGCTGAGCATGCTGCCACCCTTCTAAATGGCCTCTTTCCTGTGGGTATCTGGCTTTTTGGCAGTGGGGCTGTTGAAACTGTATTGGTCTTTCACTCCAGTCCTAAAATGATGGGCTCTTGCAAAGTGCCTCTCTGTGTGGTAGGGCAGAAGAAGAGTGGGAAAGATACCTTCTTGTTCTTCCCTCTCTCCCTCTTTCTTTTTTTTTTTTTTTGCATTAATACAATCCTGCCTTTTTGATCTTGCTTCCTGCAATATTATGAGAACTGCAATGGATTGCTATGGCAACTGGCCAACCAGGCCTGCATACTAAAGGAAGACACCTCCATGAGGGCTCACAGGGGAAGGAGATAAAAGTGTAAATGATGCAAACAAACAGGAGAAACTCCAAATAACAGCAGCAGTACCATGTGGATGTGTTATACTGTGAGATGGGATGGAGGAACGTAAGGAATGAAGCACAGTATTGCTGGCCAGCCTCAGAGCCAGAGCTTTTTGTCATGCACCAGCAGGATAGAAAATTCTCATTCTTCTGCTCCCCCATCTCTGCAGCCCTCACCACAAGCAGATATCCAGCAGACACGTGTGACTGTAAATATAGGTGGATTGCTAATTTGCAGGGACATGGGGAGATGGCTGTGTGAAATAGGGGATGCAAATGTTCAATTATTGCAGCTTGACAGTGATGAATGGAGAGGGGAAGAGGGGCTGCATGGCTGGGTTCATCCTGTGGGTACTTCTGTTCTGGTTGGTCTGAGCTGCATCCCTGTGCTGGTGGCTCTGGGGAGTGCTGGCCAGAAGAGGGGAGCATAACAGAAGAAAAAATGCCTGTCTGGGATGAGGCAGGGCCAGCTGGCAGTAGGGTAGGTATTTTCTGTTCAATAAAACAGAGCAGAAATGTTGGTCCCTAAGTATCTGGCAGAGGAGGCAAGGAGGTGGGGAAGATTTATAAATTTTCCCCAGCGTACTTGGTTTTGTCTTCACCTTCATCTCTGCTAGACTGGATGTCCCTCCAGTCTCCCAGCCACAAGCCCATATGGCATTTTCCCCTCCCCACAACTGGAAGGAACAGGCCTTTTTGCCAGAGAAGGAGGAGGGGAGTGAGTGGGGGAGGTTGGTGCTGCTGTTGGGGCCAGATGGCCCTTAAGGGCTCACTCTACACTACCCTCTGCCTCAGACCTTTTCAGCTCCTTTATCTCTGCTTTTCTTCTCCCAGCAAATGGGCAATATCTGGTTTATTGAGGAGCACTTGAACCTGGCACTGCCATTAAAAACGCATGGGTACTTTTGTCTCGCTGGTCTGTGGGATGAACTGGGTGAGCCCAGATGTGCCATGTACAGAGGAGTCTCATGGGCATGTGTATCTAGCTGTAGTCCCAGGCTGAGGCCTCTTGGAGCTTGGCACTGAGTGTATGACAGCCAGTGCCCTCTGAAGAACTCCAGGAGCCTTTCCCAATTTGCCTGTCTTTACTATCTGTGCTTTACTGAGCACAGACTCCCACGGGATTGCACTGGTGCACAAGCAATGAAAATTTTGCCCTTCACCCAGAAGAGACACCACTGTTTTAAACCAACACATTTTTATAGGCAGGGCAAAGTGCTCAATCACCAGACAGCATCTTAAAATCAGGTGCAGAGACACAAACCTGATAGAGGAGCAAGTTTTCCACAGAGTGGAACAGGTGACAGTGAATGCTGGAGAAAAAGGCAGACCTGCTCTGCCATGAAACACAGCTATCTGTATAAATTAATGAACCCTGCTGGTCCTCCCACCATCATGTAACCAGGTACTCTTTCACGTGGGTATGAGAACACTTTGAATATTTGTAGAAATGTATCAGAGGAGTGGCATGTAGGGGCTAAAGCAGGTGATGGGGTCAGCCTCGTGTCTGTTACAGAGGTGGTATTGATAACACTACGATAGCAGGAAACATCTCAAATACACGGATTAGTAACAACTACATAAATTTATAACTGGAGTTTCTAACAGTTTCTAACGTGTGTTGAGGAGGGCAGACGTGTAACAAGTGTTCTGAATTAACCTTACTGCTGCATGCAAACCCCTTTCAGTGTGGTAGCTATGTAAAACACCAGATTAGTCTCTGAATGTCTGCAGAGGCTGGGAAATGCTGATCCCAAGGCTTGAGTCTGAGAAACTCTGCCAGGAGTCAGTCTTTGATTGCCAGCATCATGTTCCCATGAAGTTCTGCATCCTCCCAGAAGTGGGCTTCAACTCTACGGACCTTCTGCAAAATATTTTCAGTTGACTTTTCTTTGCTAGTTTCAGTATGTTATTCCATTCGTGGGGCTGTACCAGGCTCCCTGTGGTTGGTAATTAAACATGCTGGAAATTCTTGTACTTTCATTTTTGACCGAAGACCCTAGGCTGGCTGGCACAAAGGGATAAATAAGGTTTGCTGACTTTGGTGTAGGAGGCCCTGAGTTCAGATTCACATCCCTTTCTCAGCACTTTTCTCTTTTTAAAGAAAACAATAAAAAGAAGAGAGATGTGATCAGAAAGCACTTGACAAGTACAAAAATACTGGAAATGGGATGTTTGCTGCAAAAAATGGGATGAAGTTAGAACAGGCTGAGCCTTGAAATGGGCCAAGTTAAATAAGCAGCAAGTCCTGATAACTTGGCCCTTTTTTTCCAAGGTTCATACACCCACATATGGGATCTCAAAAGGGTGAGCCAATGTAACCCTAATTGTATCTTATTTATCTTGGCTGTTTAAACATCTCACCATGCTGTAACTTGGCCCCTTCCACAGTGATTGCATCTTTATACAGTTGACCTTTTCTTCCCCCTCCAGTTTTCTGTATGTGCTACAAGTTTTCATGTCAGATATAATTATCTGAACCCCCGTAGGCTGTGAGGATAAGGTTTCAGCCATTTTTGGCAATGGGGTTCTTTCCCAGGGCTGCAGATGGGTTAGGTGAACCAGATGTACTCAGATAAGTTTGTTGCAATTTCTTTCTGGTTTTTGAGTTGTGCTTCAAAGGATGGCCTCTGTGCTTAGGGGTTAGTTGCCTTATAAATTGTAACTTTTATTTTTGCCTTTGCGATGAGGGTGCTTTTCATTTCATTGAAACCTGGCTTAAACTATCATGTTCTTGTAGATTCCTTTCTAGAACTTGGGATGTGATAGTTGCATGTGTTTGCTGGTATGTACTTGGACTAAGGATGAAAAAGAAAGTATTAAAATATTTTGGAAATCAGAGGCAGCTCTGCTGCTGCTGCACTGTATTATCTGTGGCAAGCTCTGTGTAAGGGTCTGCTCTGTACTGGGACCTAGTTTACTTGAGAGATAGACAGTGCCTGGGTGTCAGAACTGTGTGTGTACCACTGCACAGCCAGACTTCTGCCTTCTGCCTTCCCCTGGGCCCCCACTGCCACCCAGCCACTCCTGCAGCTGCATCCTACTCTGATTCTTGCAGATTACTGGTAGGCTGGAAAGTAGGCAGATTGGTGAGCTGGTTAATTAATTCTGGTTTAATATTATTATTTATACTGAGAGACCACAAAGAGCTGTCAGAGGTCATGCTGCCCCATTCACTAGGCTCTAGAAAAGCACACAGGCAGGACTTTGATTTGGCTTCTATCTCGCTAGACCAGGGTGGGGAGGAAGGGCATGCTGTGACCCTTATTTTGCAGAGAGGGAATGGGGGAGATGGAAAGTAAGCAATTTAACCAAGGCTGTGCAGAGACTCTGACTGAGCCAGGAAGTAATACCAGCTTTTCCTTACCCTTATGCAAGCCATCCTTGGCTCTCATCAAAGCTTTCTCTTTTCTCCATCTTAGTATTTCCATGCTAAGCTACAACCTCTTTTCTCCACCCACGCCCCCACCTCTCCTGTCTCTTGCTCTCTCACCCCATCTCCTTATACTCAGAGTCATGATACTGATATTTGCTAGGAACCAGCATCATTTTGGAAACAGCACAAAATGCATTTTAAGTGATAGCTCTGTTCAGCTGCACCACTTGTAAAGGGGTAGAAGGGAAGGAAAGAGCTCACTGGCCTCTTTGTGTCAGTGAGTTGGTGGGGTTGTTTCTCCTCTCTCTAGATGCCACACAGGAGCACCTCCTGACTTCTGTTAGAGCCCTGTTCCCTGACAGGGCCATGGGCCTTGTGCTGAACTTGGCTGAGCCCCAGCTGCTCTGACTAAAGGCAGTCAGAGCCCCATAGTGCTCACACCCCTCAGGAATTGGCTGCAATTTTTTTTTTAATTTCATGTTTTTGTCTGTTTGGGAGGTGACCAGTGGCACTTAATGTGGGTCAAGCCTGGCAAACTGATCTCCATGGCAACCCTTAATGAATGCCATTGGCTCAGTGGTTCCATCCCTGCATCTCATTAAATTTCAATGACTTTCATGGGGCTTGGACATGTAATTAATATCAAACACATGGTATTCAGCAGGATAAGGTTTAACAGCAGGCAACTTGTGCAGGAGCGGGAGAGTGACGTGGGGGGAGAATGTTTGGGCTCTGTCCCCAAACATGACAGGAACAGACAGGCCGTGAAAAAGAAGTGAAAGGCAGAGCCTGGCGGTTGCTGCTTCTGGCCCAGCAGAGGCACTGATGGGCTCTTTAGCCTGTCTGCTGTGCTGGGGATTGGGAGGCAGTTCTGTGATCAGAGCTCATGCCAGCTCTCACATTTGAGAGTGGCTCTGATTTGCTTTGTGACCAGTGGCCATCTTGCTGAAGGCAACATAGAACCACTGAGAAAATGGGGTCGTATGTGCTGGCTAAAGGAAACTCCTCAAAGGCCAGGGAGATCAGAGGAAGCAGTACAAGGCAGGAATACAACTGCAGTTGCATTTCTTGGTTTTCTTTTCACTGTGTACTGGTACAACCTCTGTGGCACAATGCAAACTCTCCCCATCCCCAGCACAGCAGCATCACAGAATAGCTTCCAGAGCCATCACAAGCAGCCAACCTGGACTGGGAAAAATCTTGTGCTTATCATTAGGGTTGGGCGAATCATAGGATTCTCTTCAAAAGCAAACAAGAGAAATTTGGGCTGGAGATGCAGCAGCAGGAGCAGCAACCACATTGTTTGCACAGAGACCACCTGAGCTTTACCCCATCCAACTGTACAGTAGGGCCAGGGGAGGCTTGTTCTCAAGGGGAAGGGACAGATTCCAAAATACAGGGGAGGGTGGTGAGGAGTATCTTGTTGTTTGCCAAAATGAATTTTAATTTCTTAGGGTTTGCCTGCCTTTAGTGAAGATCTCAGTAATTTCAGCTGTATTAAAATCTTCCAGCATCTTATCTCACATGGATTAATGTTATCAGACATGAAATGAAACAAAAAGGTGGGGAATGGAGGAAATAACCTCTGCTAATTACTAATATGCAAAGTGAGTAACAAGATGAAGAAATAATGTGCTATCAGATACAATCCTGGGGTTTTTAAAACAAATTATTTCATCTTCAACTGCATTGCTGCTATTCCCCAGGGAATAATACACAATTCCCACAAGATTATGAGGGTATAATTCAGTGGCAGCTCTGGTGAAGTTATATTCAGTTTAATGAACGTCGGTGGGAAGCTAAGATTGAATTATTGCCCTAGTGCTCTGTCAGGTTGCCTCATGTTGTTATGCAGGATATAAAGAAAATTATTATTGACAATACTAAGGAGATTCATTTTGTCTGAGTGAAGGAGGCAAAGGAGGTGTATTGAATATGTGACGTAGTGGGAGAAGGTTAATCATGACTGTAATGTGGGATGGGGAGATCGATCATGCGTGGATCACACGGATGGATATTTAATGTGTATGTGACATGGCAGGGGAAGTTTTACTGGCCAGGATGTGTGGAAGGGACAGAGTTGGAGGCAGTAACAGTAACTTACTATGTGACAAATAAATAACAGTGGGGGAAGGATGGTATTCAAAGATCCTTGTGCTCACTAGAAGGTGCAGCAGTGGGGGAAGACTGCATGGGATTTCCGGCAGTGTTTGTGTAAATTCAAGGCATCTTCCTGCATGTGCAAAGAAAAGCCAGGAGAGCCTCTGCCAGCTTGCAAATGGCAGTCGGCGATTTAGGCGGGCGCCGCTCGTCCTCTCTGGCCATGCGGTGGCAGCATCTTGATGTGCAAAACGAGCATCTCGAGCTCCCTCGCTCCGGGAGGCCCCGAGGTACCCGCGGAGGGCTGGGACTTCGGACTCACCGCCCATCGCACCAAGAAACACCGTGCCCCCTTCCCGGTTACAGCGTGGTTATGGCCTCAAGTTGTGCCGAGGGAGGTTTCGATTCGATATCAGGAAAAAACTCTTCACTGAAAGGTGGTCAAGCATTGGAACAGGCTGCCCAGGGCAGTGATGGAGTCGCCATCCCTGGAGGTACTTAAAAGATGTGAAGGTGTGGGACTTGGGAACATGGTTTAGTGGTGGCAGTGCTGTGCTAATGGTTGGACTTAACGATCTTTTCTGTGCATCCGTGGTGCTGCAAGTGATGTGTAGCAGAAATGGAAACTAAACTGGATGCTCCGGTCACATACTCTGGGGGGTTTGCTCACAGCTTGCTGGTAAAACAGCCTGGAGACAGACCCATCCCTAGGTATTTTCATGGAAAATCTGGACTTGAATCAGAAAAGAGAGATGTATGAACAATACAAAGCAATTATGTGCAAAACTATGCAGAATTGGCAAAACCAGTTTTTGCTAAAACCAGATTTAAGTATCTTTGAGGTCTCCATATCTGTTGAATTTAGTTGACATTGGCCAGTGACTTAGAACTACTCAACAAAATGTCATCTATGATATTGTAATAAATATTAATAAATCACACAATTATTAATGGGGAGACATGGACAAACATGTACTTAAACATACAGCAAGATTGTGTAAGATTTGTTTTCTCAGGAAACCAGCTGATAAGTAATGGATAGTTTGGAAAGAAGGAACTGAACAGTCTCAAACTTACAAGAAATGTTTGCTTAAAACTAGACATTAGAAATGCTTTTTTAAAGAAAAATTATCAAATATCTTTCTTATCTTGCCCTTCCTACGCAGGAAATTCATGATTTATTTTTCAGGATTCCAGGTCACACAATTCTAATCAAGATTTCATTACACCCACTCAGAAGGCAGCAGTCACTGATTTGAAGAATTATTTGATTCATCAAAATCTCCATATTGAAAAATGGAACTTAAAATTTTGAGTACCATTAGGATAAAGGAATGTTTGCATCTGGAGCACTGGATGAGGCCCATCTTCAGTATGGATTCGTGTTGGCACCTATTAGAAGGAAATGAACATACTGAAATCTAGTGCAAACTATTATAAGCAAAGCAGCTGGTGGTCTTGTTTCAGCAAATTCCATTAGCCTGCAAAATGGAAGGAGATCCATCCAAAAATCCTTTTCACATTTTTTCTTGTTATCCACAAAAAACTTCAAAAGCAGATTAAATTCAGTCTCCTTGGACCTGTCCACCATATTTTGCTTTCATATTTTCTTAAGAGAAAATCCTACAACAAAATATGGAAATGATTGTTCCATTTGCTCAGCCTGTCACTCACTGCGTTCGATGTGCACGTTCACAGTGCAGCAGTTGCAGTCAGCCTGTTTCCATTACAGACAGGACAAGTGCCCGGGCCACACCATCTACAGCTTCTCCAGTGGTGGCATTCAGAGCAACATGGGACATCTCATTGGTTTCCATCTGCTGAGATGACAGGACTGATAGGCAGAGAAATACATACATAGACAAAAACACTTTCTTTAATGGCCAAAACAAAAGATATTCTCATAAATCATAGAATAGTTTGAGTTAGAGGAAGCCACGGAAGGTGGTTTTGTCCAGTCTTCTCCTCAAATTCCTCATCAGATATATTTGAATTTTGATATCCTAGACCTCACTGTCACATTTCTACACTTATTTTTCCCCTGAACATTTACCAAAATCCCATGGGTCGCTTTCTTCTTTTCTTCTTTCTAAGTGCAGTTCTGCTTAGAGAATCTCACATTCTTGACATTTCTCTTTATTGCATATAGTAAGATATAGTCTTCAAATGCAAAATATGAATCTACATTCAGAATCATAATCACAGGACAGACCTGTGCTAAAATGGAGCTGAAATTCAGATTTTATGTCAGTAATTTAAAACACTTCAATATGTATCATTCCAGAAGTGTGCACTAATGTACCCAGGGAATTCAGAATTGAGGTGAAACTCTAAAGGAACCCAAATAAAGAAAGGAACAGAAAACCATCCAGAAATACCTAACTCTGCCTTGTGGAGATACAGATTTGCTCCTGTCATAGAGCTCTGATCCGAGCTTCCAGCAGAGAGCTGGTGTAGAGCTCTGAGTCAAGTGCCTCTGCTGTTGCCTTGGGCGTGGCAGTTCCCTTGTTTCCCATTCAGGGGCTCAAAATTGCCGTAGGCTTGGCGTGGTGGGGGGAGTTGGGGTCATTGAAACAACTCAGGAGGTCTGGTTCCCACCTTCTGCTTACAGCTCCCTGCCAGGGACTCCGGCTGAGCTGCTGGTGGTGGGGAGTGAAAAGCTGGAAGCCCGAGGTTTCCCAAGGCTCCTGCCCAGTAACTGCTCTGGCAAATGAAGCCTTGTCACTGAAATACACTTCCAGCCTTGTGTCTGGAAAGATGGCAAGGCCCTTTTGCTATGTGTGGATCTCTCTCTCTCATATTATCCAGTCAGTGTGTTTGGAGGCTCTATGTATTAAACAGATTTATGTGTTTAATAATTATTAGTTTCAAAGATTTACTGTGCCCTGCTGCTGTTTCTGTGACTCTGCCTCCCCAGGAGGTTAAGAAAGTAAAAATCCTTCATCAAGAAAAAAAGAAAAAATTAGAAACTTTAAATCTTCCATCATTTGGAAAATAGGTTGTGGAGAGAATAAAGACACGTTCTCTGGGTGTTGTGGGTTAGGTGAGTGCATGCATATATCTTGGGGTTGCACATTACACATGTGTTTAGGGAACATGTAAGGATCTGGATATGTTTATCTCCTCCCCCTTTGCTTTAAAAAACATTTAGACAAGTCAGGGGGCATAACCAGAGGAAGCTTCATGGCTGCTCTGCCACTGTTTGGTTATGCAGTGACAATTTGATAGAAAGAAGCAACCTTCATTTATCAAGAAAAAAGGAGTGGGATTTACCAAGAAGAAGATACAGCTACTTCTAATACAGCCTCGCTTTTTTATGTCATCTTCAAAGCTGACTCTTGCTCTGTGCTCGTATCATTTCCAAAGCTGGCTCATGCCAGAGCAAGTCCCACTGTGTGAACTGGTCATTTTAATCTTCTTTTCATGTAGAGTGAATTACAGTCACTATAAAAGCTAAAAGGAACACAAAGGGGAATTTAAGAACTGAAATGCTTGTATGTGAAGTTTATTAACGTATTCCTGTCTGGGTTTGGTGCAAAACCAATGCAGTTTCTTTAGATAACAATACTAGAGGCAGAGGAACTTGGAACACAACTTAGAGAAATTGGATTTGAACGACTCATTTTGAAAGGAGAGTTAGATTTGGAAAGGAAAAGAAAACCATTCTGGATTACATATTTATAATAGTGAAAGTCTTAATGAATTTCATGTTAATCCCTACCTACAAAATTAGAGGTTCACAATAGAACTTGAAGAGAAGTAGCATGAAACTGGAAAGTGTGTGATGCTTCTGGGAAAAATGTATATTGTGAAAGATGAGAATCATACAGTAAAGAATTATGTTTCCAGAGTTTTCTTAAATCCTGGGAATTTTCAGTATCCCAGAAGGATGAACAGATGTGTAGAGAACACCTAAGTTCCTGCCATAAAATAAGCACTAAAATCACAGGTGTAATGGGTTGTATGGAAAACCTGAGTAAAGTAGAAGGGCATATCCCCTTCTAATAAAGGGGAGTCCTCCTTGTGCAGGACACAACAAAGTGCTCTTTAATTTGAACCAACATTAGCCTGGTGAAATAGCAGAGCTCTGAGAGGCAAGCAAGCTTCCTGCC
Organism: Daphoenositta chrysoptera; assembly: GCA_013397915.1. Lineage (NCBI taxonomy): Eukaryota > Metazoa > Chordata > Aves > Passeriformes > Daphoenositta > Daphoenositta chrysoptera. The sequence continues at coordinate 354,119 of VZRO01007049.1, read as the reverse complement.
ATCTGAATGTTGATCTCTGGGAATCTACATACCCCAGCTCTGCAGCCTCCATCGAATCACCAGAAGTCTCTGTCTTCTTCCCAGCCCTGACCTGAGCAGTTCCAGTGGCCTTGGTAGGAGGAGCTGAGGTGTCTGACCTGGTTTGCACACTACAGTTTACTACCAAGCTTGTACTGACATTAAGGAGCCCATGGAAAAGAAGTTTATCTTCAAATTTGGCAGCACAGAGAGGTAGATAATACTTGAGTGAGGTTGCCAAAATGCCCTCAGGGCCTTAGCAAATTGCAGCTTTTGAAGGACTAAGCTGCATTTTTTGCTCATGATCTAATTTTAAGAATCCTTGTGGAAAATTCCCTTTGTAAGTGGCCTCGCAACCTTAGGTTGCTAATTCAGATCTGATTAGCACAGTAAGGCAGGCTCCCAAATTTTGGTTCATGAACAGCTGTCTGAAGGACAGGATAACAAACAGCCTCCAAAGCAGGCCCTTTATGTCGAGGGCTGTACCTAAACTTGGAGTAAACTGTACTCTCAAAGTTTACTTTCCTACTGCAGTTGTAGCAACCAGGACTTTCACTCAGATAACCAACTCAAAGCAGGCTGATGCTACTGTACTGCTAGTACCTGACATAGTCTGCATAATTCCTGAGTGACAAGCCTTCCCACACCACCAGCCTCTGGTGGGTAACTGCAGGGCTCTGCAGGACTGCAAAGTCCCTGTGTCTCTTCCACCACCTTATGCAAGTGTCAGTGCTCTGTTCACAGGTGAGCTGAACCCCTTCTTGCATGTGGTACATTTTAGCAGCTTTAGGGAGTAAAACATCACACTGCAGAGGGGTGGTCTGATCTGAAATGGCCATTTGCTAAGCTGTGTGTGCAATTCCTAGAACAAAAAAAGGACAGGGACATATGGGGAAGAGAAGGATTTCTGTTATTGGGAGGAGTGGTATGTGTATATGTGGCAGTGAAGATGGATGTGTGCACTAACATGCTTGACAGTCTTCCTTGTTTCTGTTTGAATATTTTTATTTATTATGCTGGAGCTAAGCATCTCCTTTCTCCTGCTGCTGCTAGCTCTATTTTTTGTGCATGCTCATGCCAGTAAACATGCTTGTCCATGTACACAGTACACAGATATGTTTATGTGCCTACACCCTTCAGGGTACAAATGAGGACAAAGGACTTTTCAGTATCCTACATACTGTTTGCTGCAGTTGTCTGTTTTGGTTCTTTTGGTCTAACAAAAAAAAATATTTGATTATTATTTTTCCACTGTGATTAGTGCTTATTGGCCAAAGATGTCTCAGCCCTCTGTAATCTGTCCTGCTTATAGCAGATGTGTTCAGGAGAGTGGAGAGGCAGATGCACCATTGCCTTACCATCATTACAGCCAGAGTGCTGCAGTCTGTGTCCCTGCCCTGGCTCCCAAGTAAGTAGTGGACAGATAGATTTTGATTTCCAAAAGCACTCTGTTCCTTCAAATTCTGGGGCATAGGAGAGGAGATGCTTACTGGCGTGGCATTACTTAGGAAAAGCAGATTTTTGAGTCATCTCCTCTGTATTTTCAAACCCTTTTTGACTTCAGTCTGGAGGTGCTGTATCTGTTCCAGGCACTCGGTTCCTTGGTAAGCCAGGGGTGGCTTGGATCAGCCCCTCACAGTGACAGTCTCCCACTCGAGTGCTTGTTGTCCTGTACCTTTAGAACAGAAGGCAGGAGTCATATTTGCTCAGATGTGGCTGGAAGATGACCAGGACTGTGTCTGTCTGGCTCAGATGTGTGTGATGTGTACAGGACCCAATCTCAATAAGATCTGCATCAAAATTTGGCTCTGTTGAAATCAGTGGGATTGCTTTCTTTGAGTTCATTACTTAAACTCATCTCTGGCAAATGCTGAAGATTTGTAGTAGTCTTTCAGCATATTCTTAAAGCATTTGCAATGTATTTCTAATAGAACTACTGTTTTATTATTGCCCTTCTACAGTCAGTACAATTATTCTAACTTTAAGACAACAAAATGCTATGATTCAATACTTTTTAATTTTGAATACTTTTTATTGATTAAATTAAAATGGGAGAGTCACAACATTGGCATTATGTCTAATGCTAGGTATGCTTAAAAGCATGTGGCTGCATTTAAACATTTCTACAGATGAAATGGGACTTCGTTCATTCAAATAGGGACATGTAAGGAATATAACAAACAATAACATCCCCTTGTAAGAATGGAGCTCTGTAGTATGTTTTTCAGCAGGCTGTGCTCACTGAGAACCAAGACAGTTGCTGTTTATGCAGAAAGTTCATTCATGGAAATGCACAATGAATAGCAAAGGAGAGGAACAGTGATAAACCCTCTGTGCCGCTTAGGTGCTGCTGAATGAATTTCTGCATCCTCTGCTGATATGAGAGCCTGGGATCTCTGGCACCTGCCATTTACAGCCCCATCTTGTATGGTGACCTGGTGACTCCTTGCAGGAAAAGAGCACTCAGAGGATTTTAAAGGTCTTTCTTGGCTTCCCCTACCTTTCTTTGATAGCTTTGCTTAGAAAAATGTAGGTATACCTGAGGAGGATTAGCTGCTATGTATCTGCACGGGTTAGTCTTCTATCACTCTATAAAGGGAGAATTCCATGCCAGCAGTTTACTGAATTCTTCTGTCGGGCAGTTGTGACAGTGTTAAAAAGTAGGTCATTTGAATGCATTGCTGATAACAGTAATGGATTCACACATCAGCTGGCTGCTCCATACACATGTAACCCCTGCCCAATGTCACCTCCACAGTGTTTCACTCCCAGGCACTGGAATGTGCCATTTTGCTAATGCACATATGCAGAGCTTGCATTTCAAACTAAGGAAAGCTGAGAGCTTAGAAAATGCTAGTAATAACTATTCACCGAGAAACGTCTCTCAGATCTGGCTCTACATGGCTTGGTTATGTGAAGTGGCAGCAGGATGAAAACTTGCTTAAAAAGTTACAAGTTGCTGTGAGGATGTTTTATTTAAAACAAACAAACAAACAAGCCCCACCCCACGAACGAAATAACCCTCTTGCTCCTTCTGGAGTGCACCAGAGGATGCACATTCAGTGATGTCTGTGGGCTGCTCAGTCTCTGCAGCAGCCTTTGCAGCGCCCTTTCTGCCTGCCCGCTGCCGCAGCGTGCGCTGCTGACCTGGGCTGTGCGGCTCCGAGCCCAGCGCCTGCAGGCTCTGGAATCAACACCTCTGCATCGCTCTGCATGAAGAGTTGCTTCTTCCTACTTTCAGGATAGCTTGAAACTAATTTCTGAAGATGGAAATCTTAAATACTGTATGTACTTCATTCTGCTGTCCCCCAAACAGCTTAAAGCGATGGCAACAACCAAAAGCAGCCAGGAGCCGTGGGTTACATTTGCATCTCTTGCTGGAGCTGTTGTTAAGCCCCTGGAAGCAGCAGTAATGCCTCTGCTGTCCCCAAACCAGCTCCTCAACAAGCAGCAGCGAGTTAGGGAGCAGCTGCAGGCAGGCTCGCAGATCAGAAAGGCAGTGGCAGAGTTTGACAAGAGCTGTGAGCAGAGAGAAAGGGAGACATTTCTAGCCACTGTAACCATCCTCTGGTGAAGCAGTTTTAGTTCCCATGGAGAAGATGGTTCACTTGTGAAGCAAAGTCCATAACCTCTACTTGATCTCCCCTAAGACAGCCACAAGAATTTTGTACATGCTATCCGAAATGACGTTAACTATGGAGACACTGCAGAAATAGTTTGCTTTTAAACTGGAAGATGCAAAACAAAGCAAAAGCAAGCCTAATCTCAGAACCCACTCGTTCATGTAAAAGACCAGGGCTAGGGTACGTGTACTTTGAAGTGCAATTCAGGAAAATGCAAGAGATGAGCTAAAAACCTACCAAAATATAACAGAGGCACAAAACACCGAGTTAACTATTTGCTAATTGACTGTGCCATGAAAGGAAGAGAGGATTACTCAGACTGCAGGGTATCTCTTTCAGTAGCAGTGCTGGACAGTACAAAATCTGACTTCATAGGTAAAAGTACCTTGGTTAAGGTCTCACACAGCTTTTGCCTTACCTTTTGCCCTCCCTGCTACGATCTGCTACGATCAAGAATCATATGTGTCTTTTTGCTACTTAAAAATATTGTATTGTTGAATTTGCTTTTCTTGTCTAAGGGTTCAGGAATTGCTGATGAGACCAAAACCTGCAGCTTTAGAGAGAATGTATCTGAAGAGTCAGCAGTGATACGCTACCGCAGGCTGTTTCTGTGCATGCCTGTGGTAGGAGGTTAGCTTTTCCAGCGCAGCATAATGCAGCAAGCTGATGGAAAGCTGAGTGTGGTGCAGGCTTGGCTAATTGGAGCACTCCTGGGAGGATGTGAATTGCAGTTTCCATAATGAGTAGAGAGAGAAGATAGTTTACATCCCCTAATGTAACAGCATCAGGACAAGATTAATAGCAGAACCAGAGCAGTGGTGTCTATCAAACACTTCATTATTAAAGGAACTGGGTTTCACTAATGGTATTGTGCTGGTGATGGGTGCTGTGAGTCAGTAGGCAAAATCCCTTCCCTGTGTCTCCCCTAACTTTCTTATCACCAAAGCCTAAGATTATAATGGACACAGGAACACAGAGATTTTTCTGTTAGGCGATGCAATTAAATTGTGGTTCACCTTCCAAACTACACTGGAAATGGAGTCATCTGAATGCACAATTGTCCATGGATCTTTGAATTCTGCTGCTGCTTTATAAAAGGTCATATCAGGAACGTTAATGAAGAGTCATTAATTTGAGGTTAAGGAGGTGGACTGGATTTGTGTAAACATGGCATTTTTCTTTCATGTTTTGAGCACACTATACACTGGCAAGGTTCTCAATGATATTAAACTGTACCTCAGCCTAGAAACTCGGGCAGCACAAATTTGGAAAACAGTCACCTTTGCTGGCAATTGTTGACCTAGAATGGGATGGCAGGTAGTGTTACAAATCAGCATGTACACACCAGACTTGATTGGGAGGGGGAGGCTTTTGCTCTGAGAAGCACTGTAGGGTTAGAAACCAAAAGAGGTCACTTTGCTGTCGTTTCAGATATTTATTAGAATACAAGCTATGGTGTTGTTTACAACCAGAGAGGGAAAGGACCTTTAAGTCCCCACTGCTCTAGGTGAAATATATGCCTTTTTGCTGCTGGTTTTGAGGAAAATCACAATCAGCAACTTTTTATGATCTGTGCTGGCAAAAAGGCTGTGCATTTTTCAGATCCCCTGTTTGCAGAAGGTGCCTTTTTCAGACAAATACCGTTTGGGTTAAAACTAGATAAATGTCTCTAACCCCAGAGCATGTTCACTAAAACATGCTAATCCCATACTGTGAAGGTTTTAGTGCAACATCAGATCAGTTTTCTATGTTAATCTGAATCCCCTTCCCTTTTGTATGTTAATCCTTCCTTCCCCTTCGCTGGACAGATTTGTGTGTCTGTTGGCACAGGCCCCTCAGCTCTCACAAGACATGGTGCTGACTGCCCAGACTCAAGACCCTCACTGGTGCCAGAAAAAAATCTACCAATTCCAGTGTTTGGTATGGTGATAGCTCCCATAAACTTGGAGGCCCAGTTTGCTCTGTCCTGTCCTGATGTAGAGGCTTGGCATGCTCCAGCCTTGGCTTGGAATGATGCAGAAGGTGAATCTGAAGTGCAGTTACTCTTTCTGAACAAATCCCTGTAGTCAATACCCTGTCATTACCCAGAGAATGCAATAGCAGTTCAATGTTCTGTCTGGTAACTGAGAGGGGAAACTTTTAAAGTCAAAATTACAAAAAGCCCTGAGTCTGCCATAAACAAATATAAGTGCAGTCATCTGAAGAACTTTTCTCTACAGTTACCATGATTTCACACCTATGGAGCAAAGAAACAGAGAGCCTGGGGGTGCTCTGGGCATGCAGACCTCCTTTCTTGTGGCACTCCATGTGTATATCCAAAGGTGGTCACTTAACCACCTGCTTGGCCTGCTCTTCTGAGCTCATTTGCTTCTTACTGTGATTGCCCGGGTCATCTTGGAGTGCTTGTAAACAGAGCATGTTTCCCTCTCTCTCTCACTCTCTCTCTCTCACTCTCATTTTTTTTTTAAATGGAGTTAACCACAACTCAATATTTGTATCATTCAAGCTCAATTAAAAGCACACACAAAAAAGTTCATGAATAGTCTGCTTCTAATGGAGAGGCATACTTTCATAACAGCCTCTTTTCAAAGATACTTTTAACAACGAGACCGAAGGATTTACGATGTAAGTGTTTTAGTCATTAGAAATTGGAATTGTTTCTTTGGAGAAAACAAACAGGCTTTGGGCTCTTCCTAAGAGCAGTATGAACTCAGCGGCTGGCAGCAAGTTAGCCCCCCTGCAGTATGAATTAATGATAAAACTGCTTTTGTTCAGAAGGGAATTTTATTGGGCAGGATGCCGGGTACCAGCACAATGAGGTCTCCAGGCGCCCCTCCCTCTAGGGGTCTTCAATTACACTTCGTAATGAGCACTGTTTCATTAGTGAGGAAAGCAAAAGTCTGCACTAATTAAAATTAAATTAGGACACACTCAAGTTGTGTCACACAGTGTGCTGAGATATTAATAAAAAGGAAGCTGCCTTGAACAAGCATGGACCAAAGGGTCAAGTGATAACAATTAAAATATTGGATGTAATGTCAATGCTGAATTTTAGCACTCCAGTTTTGGCTTTGTGTATGGAAAGATGATGTCTGGATTGGTTTCTGTAAGTTGGAAGAGGCATTGCATCTACATCTGTCAACATAATGTCTCACAGAACATTTTCCTAAAGCTTGCATGCTTGCCAGAGTATTTCACAAGAACACATGCATGTGCACATGTGCCTGCAATCTGGTGCTCATGCATGCTGTTGAGCTGACGTGTGAAAATAAGATGTACATTCCACGTGAAAACCCTGCATAAACTCCTGCTGACATGCAAAAGGTGTCTGCTTGAGCACTCGTGTAGCAAAGCAGAGCATCTGCACTGTTACATATGTATACCATGAGATGAGCATATATTTTCTCTGTATCTATCTCACATGAAGTGGTTTCTTCTAAGTAGAACAACTGGGTTCCAGTCCCAGTCCTTGGCTCCCTTCCTGGGAGCACTAATGCTTCAATTACCTTAATGTGTGATGCTCTTGACAGGGATCCTCAGAGATTTTGTAGATGAGCTGCCCTTAGGTTTAGAGCATTGCTGAGCTTCCTTGCTTGTTCGCTTTTTAAAATCTGCAGTTTCTACTGCTTTCACAGTGCTCTGCCTTGGTGCCTTGTGCTGCTGTTCCTTGGCCCAGTGTGCAGTGTGCTGCCAGGAGTGCAGCGCAGGCACCCACACAGATCTCACTGAGAAACAGAGCAGGTCTGGCAGAGCACAGCCACCCCAGCTCCAGCTCTGCAGCTGCATCCATCTAAGCCTGTAGCTAATTGTTCAGACTAGCTGTTATAAGCATTTTTGAGGAAAACTTACTGCCCAATTTAACTGTGTTTAATTAAGTTGGTTCCAAAGGCATTTGCCAAAATATTAAAATATATTTGACCTTCAAAATGGATTGAATAGGCATGATGTTCAGCAAGGCAAATTACAGTGAACATCTGTACATTTTGTGTTTAAATATACACGCGTGGAGCTTGCTGAGCTGGTGAATGGATAGGGAATATTCAGCACATACAGATTCTAATCTAGAAAAGAATTGTTCTTCTTACTGAATATATTCCTGTACATGAGTAAAATTGTGGCCAAGGCACCTCACACAGTGTGAATCTGTGTTGTTATAATTGATGCTTGCTATGGTACAGCAATAGATTGTGAATGAGACTTCTTGGGTGGAAAACTGAAGCAGAAATAGCATCCTGGTGTTACCTAAGGTAATACCTATCCTTGGAGATTCAGGCACTGGACCACCAGCCCACCCACATGTCCGCATCTGTATAACTATATATCAGTGGAGCAGGCCTCATCACTGGAACATCCCTCTTTCAGTGCTTTAAGTCCACTTTCCTAAGTGGACTGAGAGTTGGTGCCTTTAAACTTGCTGCTTGCTTCAATACTTGCTGGGTGTTTCTCTTTCTGAGTGTTTCCCATTGTGGCCACTACAAAGAAAGCTTTCCATCCTGTGAGACTGTCCCTGTGCATCCAAGGTAAAACTCGCAAACTATTCAAGGCCTGGCTCCGAAAGCTGACTACTTACATTTCCTTAATATGAATTTACAAGAGAGATCATGAAGCCTGTAAATATGTGTTATAATAAAAAGATCCCTAATGTGTTACTGAATGCTCTGCCATAACCATTCCACATGGGCTGTTAGTCGCTGTGAGGGCAGTAACCTGCATTGTAATAATTTCTTAATGTCTGCCTTAATAAGGACCCTGACTTCTCTAGGTCATTTATTTACAATTCTATAGGTGCTCTACTTTTTTAGTACAGTCAAAACATGCACTGGTGTATGTTATTGGTGTTTTGTTTCTTTTCTTGCTGTATTTGATTATAATGACATACATTTATACTGTATTTTCCATCCAGGAGACAGAGATACAGCTCAGATAAAAATGTATGTGACTTCACCACCAACACAGAAGTGGAGCAGAGCATCAGATTAATACTGCACACATATCAGTTTAAAGAGTTTTAAGAGGTGTTTTAAATCCATGCCCTGCACAGAAAATCTGAGCTAACAATCGAGGGCTGTTGAAATTGAATGTTAAGTCCACTGACCAGAGGCCTGATCATCTAGGGAAAGATGCAAAGAGAAAAAATAATCAAATCACCAAAAAGCACTCCTTAACACTTCAGCTTTCCTAGATGCCTTCCATCCTATGAGATATTACTCTGATTAGCTTTGAGGCAGGACAGTCTGTGGCTAATGGATTTACTCAGTGCTTCAAACTATTACATAGCTCTTTTTAAAATCTGTATATGCTCAGACTCAAGTCTCTCTCCCAGTGCTACTCTGCAGTAGTAGTGAGTCCTGGGATGCAGACAACATCCTGGGAAGGGAGTGCACTCTTCCAGAATACATTTCCAGTCAGTGCTATTCCTTGTCCTTTCAATCTGCACTCGGGAAAGGTACAAGCAGGCACGCTGTGGATGAGTGAGCAGGCAGCACACCAGCATGCACATGCAGCACTATTTTACTGGCATGCCTCGTGCAGGCATTTTCTTGCTAGTTCCTCTTGCCTTTCACTTAACTTGCTGGGGATTGCAAAGGAACACACTTTTGTGTTTGCTTATATTGAATCACTGGATGATACAGATCTTTGTTACCTAAGCCTGCCTGGTCCCATTCAGGAGCAGAGACGTTTCTTTTTGTTGTACAGAGGTACTTCCTTTTGCCTGCTGCAGCCCTTTCTTAATGGTGAATGGAGAGTGAGTGAGTGTGGGTGTGCATGTGTGTGTGTGCAAGCTTTACAAATCCCCTCATAGACACCCCTTTGGCAACCTCTTTTATGAAATTTTTATTAGTATGTTCAGCAATGTGCATGTCCTCAGGAATAACAAACAGCACAGAGAGAATATATAGCTGCTCAGATGGTCCAGGGGCTTCAGAAGGGAGGTGAACAATGCTACTTTAAATATTGCAGGATGGTTTACAACCCTGAGGGAGGAGGTGTGGGGGAGGAGAGGGGAAGAGCAGATGGGCACAGTGTCCATTTAAGGTGGTCTGGCACAGTTGGTCAGCAACAATGTGATTTCTATTTGGAGGCTCCTTCCAGCCTGTTTTTCTCTTGAGTTTGCATATATGTCTGTCTCTGGAAACATTACCATGGATTTCAAGGGGTTCTGCAGCTAAGCTGTGCCACAGTGAGTATGTTTAAAAGATTGACAGAACGTTTCAGTGACCATTTTCTTCAGACCAGATGGGTGTCTGACACGGCTGATGTGCCCTGTGTTAGGGGGCTAACATGGCAGGTACTGCTGCCTGCCTTAGCTGCAGTAAGCCAGTCTCAAGTCACAAGAAGATGTCAGGGGATCTGCTGAGCTCAAAACCTCTGGCAGGACCCAAAAAACATTCAGAAACATTACTGGCCATTATCCCAGACACCAGACTGGCTCCAGGCTGTGCAACATAGGGAATGAAAAAACTGTATTATTTTGGGCTTTTGGCTCCAGGAACTTCGAAACCGCACGAGATCCTTGAATTGATTGAAGGTCCTGGTGTTACAGTAATCCTTAACATACCCATACTCATATGCCTCATACTGCAGGGCTCTTAGTATGTGCAGTTTTCCCTCTGGGCAGTGGGAGCTGAGGGTGCTCTTTCATCAGGATTTGAGCTGGGAAGGTTATGTGGATTCTGGCAGACTTGGCTATAAAAGAAATCACCAGACTGTGCTGCTTTTATGTCCCTAGATAATATTTGTATGTTTCTTTCTCCTTTTTGAGTGCAGGATCTCTGAGCCTTGTGAGCACTGAGCTGTTAGTTTCCTTGGGAGAAAAGGCACCTGGTATCTACAGCAGTGTAGCTATCTGTCTACAATTAGGGCCTAGTTCATCTGCTAAATTTATTTGAATAGGATTGTTTTTATGTTTGCCAGTTCTCCTCCCCAAGTGACCCATTAAATCATGTTAATCCCTCTACTCCAGTCTGTTCTTCTACTAAAATCCATGTCTTCCTGTAATTTGCTTCTCATAATCAGCCCATACACACCTGTGAGGTGGAAAACATTTAGCAAGGTGGTCAGCAAATGGAGTTTACGGACTAGCAATAGGTAGGTGTTCACACCTTCATTTTCACTCACGATGTGATCCCCTGAGAGATGTATGGCTTTTTGCCCCAGTTTCCCCATCTGAAAAACTGTTTATTGCATCTCAAGGCTTAGTGCAGTAAGGCCATCGAGAGAGCTGATACAGAACAGCTAAGGAAAAGCATCTATACTCATATGAACCTCGATATTGCCAACAAAATTAGTCTCACTCCCTCGGTTTGCTACCAACAGTAGTATCAGACTCCATAATAAACTAAAACTGTCTGTGTAAGAGTTCTGTTTTATCTGTTTGCACTGGGATTATTCTGTTAATCATCACGGCAGCATGGTGCAATATCACCTAAGAGCATTAGAGGTGAACTGTTTTCTTCTCTTCAGGGTCTTCAGGTATGTGCTTTGTGTATGGAGAGACAGGCAATGATCTTTTAGTGGCATATGGAAGGAACAGTATTTGTATTTCCTTGAGTGAAAAGTGATAATACATTATAATGTATTCAGCTCTTCATGATGTCACAGGAATAATATGAAAGAAACAGGGCATCATGCTGAACAGGGACTGAACTCTTTGGGGCAGGAACCATCACTCTTTAAATGTAGGCACTGTCTCCAGCATGGTAAGTGATGTCTCCCTGAGATTATTAGGCATCCCATCAGAAAAATGTAATTATTGTCACCAAGGCCTGTGTGATGAGATTTGCAAAAAAAAGCCTGATTTTTTTTAGGGTTATACATGCAAAATATTCAACAGTTGGCTGTCTGCTGCTTGGAAACCCATTTTGATCCTTATGCATTGACTTGGTTCAGTTTTTTCAGGGTCCTGAGGTCCATGATAGGAAGGGCTTTATGAAAATTTTACTCATTTTTCTGATGTGTGGAGCACACAGACATGATTAATCCAATGGAGCTTAAGGATACAGCCAGGCATGTACAGTATCCATCCACTAGAGTAGACAAAATGGGTGTGACCCAACAGGAGGCTGGAAAACCGCCTGACACACTTGGCAAGTAATGTAATTCTCCATTCTCAGGAGGAAATTCTTTATTGAACCCCTCTAGCAATGAACTTTTGGCCTGAAGCTGGAGTTAGGATTGCACAAGCTCAATAAATGTGTAATTATAAATACCAGAGACACACCAAGGCCCCCACCACCCCCCTACAAGTAGGACCTGTTTTAGAAGTTGGGAAGGAGAAAACATCCAGCCAGTAAACCCAATGCAGGAGCCAGCTGCTCCAACGGAGAGCAGCCTCTGCTCAGGGTGTGGGCCCTGCAGGAGATGGCTCTAGCCCAAGAAAGTGTCATCAGTCATCCTGGGCATTGTGGCAGCCAATCAAGTCAGCAAAGCCATCAAACATTCAGCCTCCTCCTCAGGTCTTGCTGCTTTAATTGGCTGCTTGACAAGTGTGTGGTAATTCTGCTTTTACCTGAAGTCACTGCCTAATTTAGAGTTTGTTTGCAGCTTTGCCATTTAGGAGCCAGAGCTGGATGGGAAGCCCACGGCTATTAGGCTTCCTCTGATGTGGGAGATGGTATCATGCACAGGGGGAGAATCTCAGCTTTCATAAAACATCAGTCTCCAATCACGGTTTTTTTCTTCCTCTCTTCTTAATTTAGAATGACTGCAATGTAATGCAGAGATAGAGGATCCACTTTGATGGTAGAAATCTACCTGCAGCAGCTTGAAGCTCAGCACTGGTAGACCCTACCCTGCTCCTCTCACTCCAAAGGAAGGATGCACAGAGCTCATGGTCCAGTGACACTTCCACACCTGTAATACAGTGCTCTGAGTGGCAGGGGAAAGCAACAGCAGGGTCACTTACAAGGTGATTTCAGGGCAAACTGTGCTTATGATATTCCAGGCTAAGTCTATAATGTGCCCCCCAGTTCCAAAACGAATACCCCGATTTTCAGTCTTATGACTCAAACCATTGGTGTTTCTCATACATCTGTGCTGACTGGGGTGAGGCTGGGATGGATGAAAATTGTTTACATCTTCATTTCAACTATGACAGTGTGTGGTGGTAGAGGAAGAGTCATTGCTTCTCTTGTGAAGTTGGAGATGTTGGTTTTGTGGGGTTACCCCGAACCATATTAACTGTAGCTCTGCCTGTGTGTAAGGCTTTTTTGAAAACCTCTGCTGGTTTGCATGATGGCTTGCTAAGCCTTTTATGTATAGGGTGGATCCAGCACTGAAATAAGCAAATGAAAAGGCTGTTGAAGGAAGGGTTAGGAGTGGAACCCAGAGATGGCATATTCAGTCCTTTTTGAAGGCCAGGAAGACCTGTCCAGCCTGCTCACGGCAATTATTAGATAACTAGAAGAACTCAGCACCATTTTGAAAAGTCTGACTTACATATAACTGCAGATTTTAGAACTGACAGTCATTGAACAAAATCAGGAGCAAAATATTGTTAATCTTAGACTGGAGAGTGGACAAAACAATCCTTGTCCTAAAGCGTTCAGAGCAGTTACCCCTAAGCTGTGATGCACTGTGCAGCAAGGCTGTGTTTGGAAAGCATTATGATAAAATGTGGGGGGGTGTACAAGTGTGTTTGTACACACACATGTGGTTTAGGGTTAGCAAATGGAAATGTTTTCATTTTTACCTGAATATGAATTTATCTTCCTGCTTTAACACGCCTACCACCTGACTGTTTAAAAACTACTCAACTTGTGAGGGTTATGAAGCACTGACTGTTAACCAGAGCACCTGAGTGATGATCTAGGTGTGAACTGCTTTGTCATGGCTCTGTGAGTTTTCTCACCGTTCCTTAAAGCTCCAAAGGGCATTAGAGGAGGGTGTGGAATAGTCAGAATGTTCCTCTGCAGGACACAGCAGATAATAGCACAGCTACAATGCTTCTTGCTATTACAGCAGGGACAGCAGCATGGTTTCCTCTCAGAGGTTTACCTAGTTAGAGTGTTCTTCAGGTGTATATGTATTAAACAAAAGTGACCAAATAACTTGTCACTGCACGTGTGCAGTGTGCTGAGTTTGTTAATCCTATACAGGAAAGGTAATTCAAACATTCTTGTGACCATTTCAACCACATTGTTTTATAACACTTCCAACATTATTTTCCTTCAGATTCTGCAAGGTGATTCCCTTTGCTCATCTTTTCTCTTTTTCTCTTTTTTACTCTTTTTCAAGACTGCTGGTTGTATAACCTTCTGGTTCCTTTTGTTATGCCTATGGATTTCAAATTGTTTTGGCACTTTCTGCAGTTGTGAAACCTGAAATTAAGCTAAGATTTTTATATGTACTAAATTAGTTGTATTAGCTCAGCAAAATATTTGTTTTAGCTGTTAGCACAGTATTATAATATCAAGGTAGGTTATCGTTTATTATGGTGTATTATTGCAGTTAGTAAACAACACTGTCTGGTGTAATTACTAAATCAATACAACCGTTTCAAGGATCTACCCATGTTTGTACTAGAAAACTAGATTTCAAGGGTTTATAATTCATCCATTATATATTGCCTGAAGGTGGAATATAACACAGTATGTACCAGTATTGGGGAAATCCCTGTTCCCTTTGTACTATCCACTGGATTGAGGCTTATCATGCTTGGAGGAAGATCTAACCTCCCAGAACTACAGCTGTGGAGGCTTATCTTTATGGGTAGGAATCCGTGCCAATCCCCACAACTGAAGGTAGATATCTACTCTTTCCAGCTTCTAATGAATGTTTCTTCTTTTTCTTTTTGATTCGCTACCCAATTGACTCATTTTACACTTTCAAAGGAAGGGAGTGATTGAGAAAGCAAGCAAGAAATGTTTAAGAGAGAAATTTGTTTCTTTGTCAGCAAAGAGATGAGAGAAAGAAATTCCTGGATGAAGTCTCAGTCCCAAGCTGCCAGCTGCTCCCTGACAGTCAGTGTTTATTCTTTATTTTCCAGAGGCAGGGAGGTATGATGGCCTAGAATTAGTCATACTTCCATTTCCCTAATCTAAGGGGATGTTCTGGGCACCCTTCTCTCTCCATAACCCCAGGAATCCTAAATGGGATGTCTGGAGGGGAGTTTTGAGATTTCTTTTCAAATATTACCCCCTAGAATCTATGTAGAGGATCTTTCTCTTCTCCTTCTTGCCTGTTCCCATTTTAGTTAAGGATGACACATTATCTATATCAACATCAATCTTCACCTCTTCATAAGGGGCCCCAGACCCACTGTTCTTTCCTTGATCCCTGTTGGCATGATGGTATCAGATACAGGTTTGGGTATTTGCCTATGGATGCATACAAATATTTATTTATTCCTGATGAAATGCTTGCAAAGAACCAGCTGTGAGTGTGAGAAGAGCCGGTGAGTCAGAGAGGACAGGAGTGAGCAAGGAGATGCAGGGTGCTGATGTCGGAGCCGTGGCTGCCCTGGTCCAAAGGCAGGCGCTGCACACGCCGAGGAGCTCCTGCTGCAGGGTCCTGCTGGGCCAGGGGGGTGCTGTGGCTGAGTGGCTGCCAAAGGGAGCTACAGTCCATTTGTGCAGAGGCACCAGAGATGAGTGCTGAGATCCATGAGCTGGAAGTGGTGTGTCCTGCAAACCTGCTAAGACAGTTGTAGTAATAATAATAACGATGATGATGATACCTGGCAGAGTTCAAAGTGGGAGAATTTCAGGGAGATCTGCTATGAATCTCTTACTCTTCCTATATATTGTGTATATGTGTTGACATAAAGGTGTGGATAAGTCTGGAGTGCAAATCCAGGCACAAACAATATAGCCATACTTTTTCCCGACTCCAAAGTAGAACACTACAAGGATGAAATTCCAGAATGGAAGCAAAATGAAGGAGCTTTCTGGCCTGCAAGTGAACCGTGATTGACTTCAACTCTTTGAGTGCAGGAGTAGTGAGTAGTATGAGTAGGGTAACCAGCTCTTCCCAGGCTGATTCCCATGAATCTCCTCATGACTCTCCTTTCACCCATCCTCCCTTCCGACAGGTTCCATGTGCTTTGCAATCAGAACACTCAAGTCAGTGGTAATTGGCAATCCTGGAAATGCTCTGCAATAAAAGGAACACGTGCCAGGGGGCGCAGGAGAGCCGCTGGTAGGACATCCATCTTCATTCAGTCGGGATGTGCTTTGCTGCCGTGGTACGAACAGTCCTTCAGTCTACAGAACATAGAACCAAATGCATTTTAAACAGACACGAACGTGTTTTAAAGCTTCCTGGGTGATTGACCGTATCTCCGAGAATTCCACCTAATGAGTTGCACTTACCTTCAATTATATGAGGCTACGTTCTTGTGTAGTGCTGCTTTCTCTGTAGGAAGCCATGCAGTGTAACGGATTAACTCAGAGTTATTCACTTTCTAGACTAATGCAACTGCCTCGGGGGTGAAATACAAAAGTTAGTTAACCAACAAGACTTCACAGCAGAGTTTGAGAGGGACATGAAATGCTGAGATTTTATATCAGCTGTTCTAGTGAAATCTGAAATTATTCTGTCAGCTGCCAATGGAATTGTTTGGTTTATACCCACGTGCAAAATCCATCCTTTAAAAATGTCTCCACTAGAAACTGCATCAAAATGCTAGCAATAATTTGGCCAGAAAATGGACTCTAAGGCGATTTCTGCTGGGAATGCAGGTCACAGATGTATTTAAACCAGCTGCATACTGGCTTAAATGCATCACATATCACATATACATCTCTGGGTTGCACTCACAGGAGAGAGGATAGTATGCATGTAAGTACATCACTACACTGAAAAGCATTGTGGAACACAAAACCAGACAGGACAAAGCATTCCTGTCTCATCCCAAATCATGTGAGACTGGCATGTACTCACCCAAGAGGCATTTGCCTTTGCTGGTCTGGCTGGTTTTACCAAAAAAGGGTTATGATACCAGCAATTTAATTATGGTGCAAGTGGGGGATTATTAAGGATTTATGTTTTCTATGGTAAAATTCTATTATTCCAATTGCAAAATTACTCTGCTATTACTAGAACTGTCTACAGAAAATACATTGAAATGTAAAAAATTTGGCAACACTTGTTTTTCCATCTTCTTTAGGAGAAGTTTATCAATTTGTTGCCTAGGGGCTTGCTGAAGAGCAGTACTCAGTCTCTCCCTTTCTCTGAAAGTTAATTCTTCACTCTGCCAAGTGCCTTTTCTCTTTCAAACAACAGTAGTTGAGTCAGTACCATGCACCCTATTCTTCTCTTGCCTTCTGTGTGCTGATATCCACCCCTTGCTTCAATAATTACTACCATGTTGATAGTACTTTGTAGATTTGTCTTCATGTGAATATTTATTCTGTTACAAAGCACTCTGCATAGCAATAGAAGATTCATTGCTTTCATGAATCTGTAAGTTACCTCTTCAGCAATGTGCTAAAAGGACAATGCTGATCTGAAAACAAAGCTGCCTCATTCAAACATTGAAGCTGGACAAATACAGACCAATGTATGGCAAGAGCAAATGTAAAACCCATTAGATAAATCTGCCCTCAATAAAACTTTAATCTGGTGAAGGCTGAGAGAAATTCTATAAATACACAGAACTGGAGAAAAAGGAGAGGTAAATGCCAGGGAGGAGAACAACTTCTTAGACTAAAGGCAATACTGGCACATGAACAGATGGGCATCATCAAGCCAGTAGTAACTTTAGCTGGTAATTAGAAGGTTCCTAACCATCAGAAGGGAGAGATTCTGGAGCAGAATTTGCTGTTAGGGCTTTTTTTCCCTACTTCTTGCTGTGAGACAGAAGTCAGTAAGCTGACATGAGGGGTTATATTATCTGACGTACTGGCTCTGTTTGCACATGTTCTTCCTCCTGTACCCCTACAGCTCTCAGTGAGCAGAAGGGGCAAGGGAGAGAACAGCTTGGAAGTAAACATCAGCATCCACATAGTGTGAATTCATCTGGAATGTTTTCATCCTTCCCATCCTTGGACTGTGGGAGAAGAAATAGCCAAGAGCTCTCTTTTTTGTCACTGTGGCACAATCAATCTCAGAACAGGGACTCCTGTTGTAAAGGCCTGAAGATCTGAGGTGGCAGGAAAATTCACCCTGGAGAGTCTGTCCCTCTACAAAGGATTGTGGAGAGATCCTCCCTTATGCTGGAGAAGACAGGCCTGGGCCAGAAAGTCAGATGGAAACGGCTCTAGGTTCTCTGAATCTGAGGTCTGTAATATGAATCTATCTCCAGTGACATCTCAGTGAATCTGAATCATTTCTCCAGCTGCTAATGTACAACAGGCAGATGTGTATTCTCACACCCACTGCTCACCTGTGATTCTGTTTTTCTCTTTAGTAATTGTGCAAGTCACCTGATAATTCAGCTAAAAGCCCTTACGAGACATTACATAATGTCCTCGGAGAAACACTGTCTGCTGTAACATTGGAGAGAGTATTATGTAAAACTTTCTTTTTCTCAGTTGTTTGGTTTTGGGTGGGGAGTTAGGCTGGATTTCCACTTGGCTGAATCTAAAAGATTTCAGGTTTATGCTGGATTGTTCCCCTGTTTTATTCATCTCTGGAGATTGTGCTGGAGTTGGCCTTAGCATCACAAGTGAAATGAGTTTGGCAGGGCTCTCTGGATCCAGGGAGCACACCTGGCTGTGATCTGAGGTGCGACTTAGCTCAAGTGGTAACACTTACTCAAGAAAGCCCCCAGCTCTAATGTGATGATTTAATTAGCACCACTGGACCAGATCCATTGGATAAAACCTTCCCCCAATACTCCCTCTGGACTGCAGAGCTTTCTATTTGCACGAGTAATGCTGAAGGGATCATGCATTGCTTGCAAACATGGGCAGGAGAACTGTGGGCAGGCCTCTGTTGAGGAGGATGAGTACAAAAAGTTAGATCCCAGCTCCCACTGAAACCTCTTCCTGTGGCTTCTCTTCCCTGTGTGGCTGTTGAAGGCTTAAGCAGAAGGACTGGCTCATTCACTCTCTCCTTTTTGCTCAAGACCCTGTGGCCCTGCCTGCTCTAATGAACAGCCTGTGGGTGACATTGAGCTCCCATGAAGGTCTGAAGGAAGGTGAGAAGCCAACACCCAGAGCAGTGTGAGGCACCCAGCTGTCCCTCAGCATCCTGCTTCTATCAGCATCTTGGAAAGTCTCCATCCCCAGCTGTAGGGTGCAGGGGACCAAGCAGATCTCTGCTGGCAGTTTCCCCCAGCTGAAGGATGACCAGCCATTCCCAGCACCACCTCGCTGAGCGAGTGCTGCAGGAGCTGATCTCCAGCCCTGCTGTGCATTCCTGCACCAGCCTCCTGTCCCGTCCGTGTCCTGCCTGGCATCCAGCACAGTTCATCTCATCGTCTGCCCAAGCACAGAGCCCAGGAGCTCCTCAGGGCTGTGGTTTAGGCAGCACTTTGTAAAAGGAGGGGGTGGCAGAGCAGGATGAGAGCCTTGAGGTGATGTCGTGGGCAGAGGACCTGTACAGGGGCTCTGCTCCCTGAGCACCCCCTGCCCCAGCAGAGTCCCCACACAGGGGAGGGGGAAACTGCACCAAAGCTCGGGTCAATTGATCTTATCAAGAACTGTTTTCCTTCCTGTCCAGAAGTTCTGAATGGAAATACATTTTCTGAAATACTGCTTTTGGCTGCATATTTCAAAGCAGCATGAAAAATTTCATTTCAGCTAAAAGTGTTCTCTTTGAACTGAGGTTTTGAGAGAATTTTTTC
This sequence comes from Daphoenositta chrysoptera, assembly GCA_013397915.1. Lineage (NCBI taxonomy): Eukaryota > Metazoa > Chordata > Aves > Passeriformes > Daphoenositta > Daphoenositta chrysoptera. The sequence goes on along the minus strand of VZRO01007049.1, from coordinate 334,748 downwards.
TTCTTGAAAACTGAGATTAAAGAAAGTAATCAGCTGCAGAATTTCAGTTAGGAAATCCATCCAAAAGTGCAAAATACTAGGGTTTTTTTTTTAATTGGCCTATTGAGGGAGAGAAAAAAACCCAGTGATTTGTAACAGCTATGTTTTTCAAAGGGAATTTTTCTCCATTCAGAAAAATATCAAACAGTTCTATCAAAATTGCGTTTCCTTCTGCTTATTCACATCTCCTTTCCTTTTTCTTTTTTTTGTTTTATTTTTCCTCCTTACTTTGGACACCATGTAACAACTGAGAATCCAGAAAGTCTTTTTTTCCCCAAAGGTTTGCAAACCTTGATGAACAAGCTTCAGGCTTGTCATGAAACCTGAACTCAAGGAAGGTTTCCAGGCTTCAGCTTTCAGTCTGATGTTGCACATGGCTCTGGCTCAGAGGATTGCTTTAGTATTGGAGCAGGGATGGGAAATCCACTTGTGCAGAGGAAAAAAAGATGGAAAGTGTATGGGCTGCAGTGTGGAAAATCCAGCTGCAGGGCAGGCTCTCTGCCCCTGCTCCTAAAGCCTGGGCTGGTGCTATGCTGCAGTTCTCACCAGCTTTGGCAGCTGAGCTGGATTGCTGTGGACCACCTTAAATGTTTTCCATGCCAGCTGAGCACAGAAAGCTGCTGAAATGGGTCTCTGCTGTGTAGTGCAACTCTCTCTTAGCAATGCCCTCATGGTGACTCAGTCCCATTCCCCGCTTCTTTTAACCCACAGCAGGTCAAGAGTTTAACAAAGTGACTGGGGCTGGGAGCCAAGTCCCCAGAGTTGCAATCTGCAGCCAGCATGCCAGCATCTGGAAAGCGTTTGTGACCAATAAAAAATGAATGTGCAGACTCCGCCAAAGCAGCAATCATTTGGCATCTCAAGCCCAGATCTTTACAAGATGATTCTTCTGAGGCTTGGAAAGGCTTGCCTTAGTGTTTTCTAATAAAAACAGTTCTGGGCTGGGCCAATAGTCGGGTGAATAGTGCTATGCGTCGCCACATGGGAGACAGCCAGACGGGAATGGGAAGGCATTGCTGGAGTTGAACCTCTGAGGCTGGGGCTGGCTGCCTCATGGCGGTGATCCTGGCACTCGGGCTGGGGCCAGGGCACTGCCAGTGCTCCAGCAGCTGCACTGAGAGCACACCCTGACCTGGGGCTGTTTTATCTGCTGCGGGCACACGGAGGAGCGGCGGGTACAGAATACCCCACTGTTAGGGCACAAAGCTCTTGGTCAGTTTGACAAGAGCTGCCTTAGACCAACCCCGCAGATAAAGCAGTTTCCAGTATTCAGCAGTCACTTTTCCAGCTGGTGTAGGTTAAACGTGCCAGGCTGTCTCTGCAGGGTACATTTGCCACGTTTTTGTCAGTTCCTCACTGCAGAGATCAGTCAGGAGCTGTTCCCAGCCCTTCTCAAATACGGGTAACAGCACAGGTCCGTGGCCAACCTTAAAGAGACTGAAGAGGTTTAGTGTATATATGGTCTTGGTACTTTGGAGTGGTACAAGCCTGACGGGGGGCATTCAAAATGGAAAAAAGCAGCATAATGTGAATGCTGCCATCGATAGCCCTTGCCAGCAGCCAGCTCATACTGCTGTTGTTGACTGAGTCCAAGAGACCTTCTCATTGCTTCCAAGCTCTGTCCCTCAGGATGTTTTGAACTCAGCCCCCTGCTCCTCCTTGCAATGCTCAGTGGGATGGGTTTGTCCATATGCACGTTCCTTCCCTCAGCTGGATTCCTTCCTCTCTGTTGCTTTCTCCCTCCTCTCTCGAGTGACCATGACTGGCATGTCAAGCCTCTAGGGCTGTTTGGACTCCAACCACCACATACCCTGAATTCCACTGTGAGGAAAAAACCAAAAATGAGTGGAAGTTTAGTAATTATCTTGCAAGTTGCCAGAATACTTTTGCTGGAGCTAGGTGGATGTTGTTCCCATGGTGTCATCCTTTCTACCACAGAATCATTACAGTGCTATGGCTAAAGCAGTGCAGCTGGGGTGCAAGAAACCCCACACCTAATCCCCTCTCTTAATTCTGAAGGTAGTGAAAACAAACACATGTTTGGTCGTTCCCCTGATTCTCAGCATGAATTGCAGAGGCACTGCCAGCACAGAGGAGGAAGGTGGCATCTAAACTGCAGGATTCAAGCACACATACAGTCCTGATGCCCCAGCATCTTGAATTTGATCTTGTCCTTGAGGGCATCAAATCTGATGATCATGAGGAAGCTAAGAGGATTAGGAATCCTGTAAGTGAAGGAATTTTCTTTTATTCATTTACACTTCAAACTGCAGATATTTGAATGGGTCCTCTGGGACTACCAGGGCTCTGCATAACACTGCCATTTTACGAAGTTTGGTTTTCAGTCAGCACTGTTTGATCTCACCTCAGTCCTGCTTACAGTAGAAAAATCATCCAGAGTTAGCCAGTGTGCTTTTCCATGTATTCACAAAGGACAGGTTAGGGTGGCTGACCCAGGGTGGGTAAAAACAGAATAACTTGAAGAGAATGTTGCTGGTATGGGTCAACCTAAAGTATTGCTATAATCCCCCCGTTTTGCTAGTCTTGGTAGAATTAACAAAACAAAACCAACCTTCCCCCCACCCAACATATTTTGCTTTGAATTTGTGTCACACATACAAAATTCCTCCAAAGAAAACTCAGCCAAATCAACTTTATTTGCCTTGGTTTAGAAACTTTAAATTGGTCAAAGTTGGCTTTAAAAGCTGAGTGACTCTTGGCCAAAACCATCCTGATTCAAATCTCAGAACAAAGAGAAATCCAGAGACATTTTTTAGTTTTGCTTTGGGACATTTCTTGGAATCCTAAAGTTATTGTCACTTACTCCTGTAGTCAGTTTAAAATTAATCCTTGTGAGATGGCTGATTCACATTAGTCATGTTCTTTAGAAGCGCCAGTTCTTTTTCCTTTTGTTACTTTTAATGATTTTTTTGGTTGTTGTTGGTTTTTGGTTGTTTTTGGGGGGGGTTGGGGAGAGATGCCCTATTAACCCTTTTAAGAGATTATTTAGAGTTTGCAAAATACTGTGTAGCACTTTCCATTATCCCTGCACTCTGCTCCTATTTCCTCTAGATGGAGATGGCCTGGTCTCTTTGCTTCTGTCATCCATGCAGCAGTTTCCTCACAGGATTAAAAATGTTCCACTTCGTACAGATGCTTTGATATGCTGGACTGGGGTTGTGTTAACCCCAGCAGTGCTGCTACACCGACAGGGCCTGTTGAGCCTCTCAATGATAAGAAGCTACCTTGTTACTGCCCTGGGCACCCCTGGGAGTTAGTGGGGTGCTAGGCAGGCAGATCCATAATAAAAGGGTAAGGAGTTACAGGGCCGTGGCATGTCCTGGCAGTGCAGCTAGCACTGGTTTGGATGCTGCATCTGCAGGATGGCAGCTGGAAGGCTGGAGCAGATGGCAATCTAAACAGCAGTGGGATGCAGGATAGCTGCATGGTAATGCAGAACATGCATCTCAGGAGGTGGGTGCTGGGCATGCTGGTGAGCAACTAGCAGGTAATGACATGTGAATGAGATGGCTCTTCTTGTGATGATCCTGGAGCTAGAAATATTTCACCATTTTGATTTCTTTTGGCTTATGATCATTAGCCCTTTTGGCACACAGCAGTCCAAGTGATCACAGAATACTTCCTTAAACATGTTCCAATAAAGGCTGCTGCATTATATCTAAGCATTCTCCATGGTTGTTGCACTGTTTTCCTCTGTCCTGTCTCTCTGACAGTGAAGGGTTAAATCCCACGTTTTTCCACGTGCCTGCTGATGAACTCTAAATATGCAGCTAGGACCTGTTTTCACACATATGTCCCTTTCCGTAATCCAATCTTCTCCACTGTGGCACAGACCTGGAGGCTCTCCTGCAGGCAGGTCTGCTGCCATGGGATAAGAAGCAGTAGGTTGATTTACATAATCACATATGCAAATAAACTAAATCAGGGTCCTTTCATTCAGCTTTGGTTTTAAGGGGACTCCTTCCATAGGTGGAGAGCAAAGAGGTTTGAAACAATGGTTTTATTCTCTGGAGTTCTGGTGAAACAGAGCACCCCCTCAGAACAGTTCTGCTGTTACCAGCCCTGTACAGCCCGATGGGTGTAAGTGATTAATTGTGCAAACCCACCTGATAGCCCATCCCATGCAAATGCACCCCTACCCTCCAGGCCTACATCATCTGTTCCCTCTACTGGAAGTGTGGACTGCATCCTTATGCAGGAAATGAAAGAAACTCCATCTCCAAGGAACAAAGGGAATTAATCTCTTCATCTGGTGGAACACTTAAAAGATGTTAAGAGCAGCAACAGCTTCACACCTGTGACATACCAGATGAGACACGTGGGGAGGTCATTTCAATGTGTGCCCTCAGAAAGGCTACAGAGAATAAATCAGAGCACGGCACTGTCTGTCAGCACTTTGAGCAAGGACTCCAAACATTTGTGCTTCTAATCGGTTCAGTTTCCCTTAGTCCTGCGTAGAGATGCTGGCCAGCCTGGTGAGGGCTTTTTGTTCGCTTCAGGAAAGCTTCAGGAAAGCTCCAGGAAGTGGTGTGAGCCATCCATGACAAATTCATTGATCAGTTCAGTGATCTTTTTTCCAGCAGTGTCCCTTGTAGGGATCCTAAGAGAATGAGGCTAACGAGGTACCTGGTAAGGCAGTACCTGTTCTGGACGTGTGAGGCTAGGACAGGTTCCAGCAGCATCACAGATTTTGAGCCTGGCTGATGGAGTGCTCTAAAGACCTAACAGTTGAAAGATTAAATGTTTAATCAAATTTCTTTAATTCTTAAAAAACCACCTAAAATTAGTAAGCTATTCATCTCTCTTGCAACAGGGGGAGTAGAGGTAAATTGAATGTGTTAATTAAACATTGAAAAAAATGATGACATTTTGTCAATTTTAAGTCCTTTGCCTTTGGAATTCTTTAAGAGAATTAAAGAGAATGTGTATCTTGCTGACTTTAAGAGAATCTGTATCTTGCTGTACTGTTCTGCCTGAGTGATCAACTCCTACTTGAACATACCTGGAACTTTCCAATTTGTTTTAAAGCTTTAGATGAAAGAAAATATGGTCAGGTGCTCTAGCTAAATGCCACAGATTAAGGGAAAAGATCCAACCCAAGAGATATAGCTGGGTGCTGTTGACTCTTGTCCATTACAAATTCTGATGGCAGGAAGCATAACAGTGGACATTCAGAGGCAGGTAAAGTTGTACCTTTAGCTTTAGACAGTCTCCTCAGTGAGGGAAAGTTATTTTTGATCTAAGTCTGTGAGGCAGCTCCATCATCCTGGAGTTCAGAGCTGCAGATGCCAGGTTGTTCTAGGGGTGCAGTGCAGTGAGCCTTGTCATACCCTGCTACCCAGAAGTTGGTAGAGCTCTGTACACAGCTACTGGCACATCCACTATGCCAAGGGCAGGCAGAGGGAATGAAAAAATGCTGACTGGATTGCTTTGGTGGTGTTAGGAGATTCCCTCTGACATCTAGTTAAGTCACCTCTGCAGTCTCTTTACCCCTGGAGCAACACAAAGTTGCCATAGATAGGATCAGAGTTGGCTCATTAGGGGTGTGTAAGCNATGCAGAACATGCATCTCAGGAGGTGGGTGCTGGGCATGCTGGTGAGCAACTAGCAGGTAATGACATGTGAATGAGATGGCTCTTCTTGTGATGATCCTGGAGCTAGAAATATTTCACCATTTTGATTTCTTTTGGCTTATGATCATTAGCCCTTTTGGCACACAGCAGTCCAAGTGATCACAGAATATTTCCTTAAACATGTTCCAATAAAGGCTGCTGCATTATATCTAAGCATTCTCCATGGTTGTTGCACTGTTTTCCTCTGTCCTGTCTCTCTGACAGTGAAGGGTTAAATCCCACGTTTTTCCACGTGCCTGCTGATGAACTCTAAATATGCAGCTAGGACCTGTTTTCACACATATGTCCCTTTCCGTAATCCAATCTTCTCCACTGTGGCACAGACCTGGAGGCTCTCCTGCAGGCAGGTCTGCTGCCATGGGATAAGAAGCAGTAGGTTGATTTACATAATCACATATGCAAATAAACTAAATCAGGGTCCTTTCATTCAGCTTTGGTTTTAAGGGGACTCCTTCCATAGGTGGAGAGCAAAGAGGTTTGAAACAATGATTTTCTTCTCTGGAGTTCTCGTGAAACAGAGCACCCCCTCAGAACAGTTCTGCTGTTACTAGCCCTGTAAAGCCCGATGGGTGTAAGTGATTAATTGTGCAAACCCACCTGATAGCCCATCCCATGCAAATGCACCCCTACCCTCCAGGCCTACATCATCTGTTCCCTCTACTGGAAGTGTGGACTGCATCCTTATGCAGGAAATGAAAGAAACTCCATCTCCAAGGAACAAAGGGAATTAATCTCTTCATCTGGTGGAACACTTAAAAGATGTTAAGAGCAGCAACAGCTTCACACCTGTGACATACCAGATGAGACACGTGGGGAGGTCATTTCAATGTGTGCCCTCAGAAAGGCTACAGAGAATAAATCAGAGCACGGCACTGTCTGTCAGCACTTTGAGCAAGGACTCCAAACATTTGTGCTTCTAATCGGTTCAGTTTCCCTTAGTCCTGCGTAGAGATGCTGGCCAGCCTGGTGAGGGCTTCAGGAACGCTTCAGGAAAGCTTCAGGAAAGCTCCAGGAAGTGGTGTGAGCCATCCATGACAAATTCATTGATCAGTTCAGTGATCTTTTTTCCAGCAGTGTCCCTTGTAGGGATCCTAAGAGAATGAGGCTAACGAGGTACCTGGTAAGGCAGTACCTGTTCTGGACGTGTGAGGCTAGGACAGGTTCCAGCAGCATCACAGATTTTGAGCCTGGCTGATGGAGTGCTCTAAAGACCTAACAGTTGAAAGATTAAATGTTTAATCAAATTTCTTTAATTCTTAAAAAACCACCTAAAATTAGTAAGCTATTCATCTCTCTTGCAACAGGGGGAGTAGAGGTAAATTGAATGTGTTAATTAAACATTGAAAAAAATGATGACATTTTGTCAATTTTAAGTCCTTTGCCTTTGGAATTCTTTAAGAGAATTAAAGAGAATGTGTATCTTGCTGACTTTAAGAGAATCTGTATCTTGCTGTACTGTTCTGCCTGAGGGATCAACTCCTACTTGAACATACCTGGAACTTTCCAATTTCTTTTAATGCTTTAGAGGAAAGANATGAAAGAAAATATGGTCAGGTGCTCTAGCTAAATGCCACAGATTAAGGGAAAAGATCCAACCCAAGAGATATAGCTGGGTGCTGTTGACTCTTGTCCATTACAAATTCTGATGGCAGGAAGCATAACAGTGGACATTCAGAGGCAGGTAAAGTTGTACCTTTAGCTTTAGACAGTCTCCTCAGTGAGGGAAAGTTATTTTTGATCTAAGTCTGTGAGGCAGCTTCATCATCCTGGCATTCCTGGCTGTTCTAGGTGCAGTGCAGTGAGCCTTGTCATACCCTGCTACCCAGAAGTTGGTAGAGCTCTGTACACAGCTACTGGCACATCCACTATGCCAAGGGCAGGCAGAGGGAATGAAAAAATGCTGACTGGATTGCTTTGGTGGTGTTAGGAGATTCCCTCTGACATCTAGTTAAGTCACCTCTGCAGTCTCTTTACCCCTGGAGCAACACAAAGTTGCCATAGATAGGATCAGAGTTGGCTCATTAGGGGTGTGTAAGCTGTCCCTGCCCAGCTCTGCCTGCCGTGCACACTCTGTTGCACCCAGCAGGTCTCTCAGTTCTCCTAAACCAGCCTCTACTGCCAAGTACCAACAGCATCACCTACACTAGCAGGACATCTCAGAAGAGCAAGGATATTACGGTTCTTCTAAGAATTAGCTAGTACTGAGGAGAAATACAACTTCTCTGCATTCCTGAGAACTGTTGACACAGATAATGTTCATCTTTTTCAACTATAATGCTCATAGAGTAGTTGTGCAGAAGCTGAGCACAGTGTTCCTGCAAGGAAACAGTGCTACTGTTAGACCCTGATCTGAGTTCATCCTCTGATGACCAAGAGTTTGGCCCTTACTGCTGAGATGTGTTGAATTTGTAGAGCATATTGCAGCAGCAGTGCACACTGGGTAGAACTAATTAAGTCAGGCAGTGCTCTGCTTGAATTGGTGCATCACAGACAAGAAACTATTACAGTTTCTTCTTGACTACGTGTGGATAAATTCAGGCAGTAGCTGGCACCTGAGGCAGGAAGAGTAGAGGATTAAGGGAGGACCCAGTGGCTTTTTTTCTTGAAAGGTGAGCTTTTGAAAGTTAAGCTGAGTTTGCATGTCAGGCAGAAACTGGGTGTGCCTGACATTGTGGTGTCATGGAGAGTCTGGGTCTGGAAGGCAGGGGCTGCAGCAGCCTTTGAAAGTGCTCATCCATGTAATTTGATTCTGTGTTTTGCTTCTACAGTCAGTAAGGATGTCTTTGCCATCTCTTGATCCTTATCCCAACAATAAGCCCGACCTGGACTGCAGGTGTCACCCAGCATCCAGTTTCTTAGTTCTGACTGAATCTCAATTGGGTGGTTGGGAGGAACACTGACCAGCTTTGCTTTTACATGCACAAGTATTTGCCATAGCAGAGAATCTTGCAAGTGTGTGTGTATTTATAGGGAGGCAGATGTAAACCACATTTGTCCCGTGTTTCTGGCAAAAAGAGAGCGTGAAATATTTGTGACCCGAGTCATTGGCTTTCCTGCCATTTGTATAAAAATTTCCAGATGTGATTGTTGATGCCTCACCTGGGACCAATTAAAGAAAGAAGGGATATCCAGAACCAACTGTGTTCATGTGGATACTTGACTTGTTTGTGTGTGCGTGTGCGCATCTCTGTTGCAACGTGTGTTTTAAAGTAAAGCAGAATTTCAGTTCAAAGAACTTGTGTTCTCTCCTAGGACCTTCCTTTTGTTTGTTATCCTTTCCTCTTCAGATTTTCCCTGTCCCACAAACCAGCACCAGTTTGGATTTCTTAGATACTTTCTCTCCTCATACTCATCCTCACAGCTTTTCTGTTCCACCTCCCACTAACTGCTTGTGGCTCACCTTGGTCACTGTGCTCTTCCATTCAGGCATAGAAGTTTCCTGGAGGAGGTTCCTGAATACTATAAACTTCCAGGAAGCCAATATGAAATCTCTAGTTACACAACAGCAACTAACCAAAACGGGATCCAGCACAGCATTTGGACTGCTCATCTCCAGGTGAGCTTTGTTCTCTGGTCTGTGTCCTGCCCTTGCTTTTCTCACCTATTGCTTCAGTCTGTCAGTCTGCTGGGTCCATATTAGACTGTGCCTGGAGATGCCTGGAGATTAAACTCCTGGCTCTCCTCCCTTCCAGGCTGTGTCTGCAAGAACTGCCTCCTGATCACCTGTTTGGTCTCCATTTTCTTCACTCTACTAATGACTGGAAACTTCTCTCTCTCTCTTGTTTATTTTCTATTGAGTTTCTCCGTCTGATTTTGTCCCACTCCAGAGTCCTGACTGAGTGTATTTACCAGGCTGCCTCCCTGACTTAGTCATACTCTGCTGGAAAGCAAATCTGAAGTCATCCAATTTTCTTCCCTTCTTTTATTGTTGTTTTTGCAAGGAGAGTTCAAACAAACAAATACACCCTACCTCCCTGCAACATCTGTTGCCTTTCAGGAGCCTTAAACTCATGGCCTGAATGAGTATGTGGAAAGAAAGGCAGGATGGTAATCCAGCTAACTTGCAAAAACTAGGCATGGACCCAAAGGAACAGACTTACTCTAATTTAAAGTATCCAAGAACAGAGTTTGTACTTCTATGCTTAGCAGACATCCCCTTTAGCCATGATTAAAAATCCGTTTCTGTGGTTCCCTCCATACCTGCTGGTGTCACCCACTTTGCTGTGTGGGCACAAGGCCTTCCCTGTGCAAGCATTTATTCAAAAAGGGAAAGACTGCAGGGTCCTGTCTGCAGCAGTTTATTTGGACAAAAGGTCTAGAACCAGTTCTGTTCAAACCCAGTGTGGGAAGTATCAGGTCCAAAGTGAACTTTCTTTACTTGTCTCATTTTTTAGCACTGACCAAGTGGATTTGGATACGTTTGGATGTTTCTTTTCAACACAGAGAATAATTAAAATATAATTTTCAATGCTAGTGTATGTTTTACACAGTTGTTTGTTCATTAACAAATGTTTCCAGGATAGTTGTGTTTTAGCTCTAGACTTTCAGCTATGATTTTACTCCTCCAGCAACAGATTTTCATAGCTACACTGGAATTGACAATCTTAGTAGTGACATGTTAAAACAGGACTTGAACTCAAGTGTAGATTTACATTTTCTCTGTTTGTTGGAAAGAGAGATACGCACATTCTCACCAGCTGATTATAGTCTTTCTAAAAGGGTTGGTTTTGTTTCCATGGAATATGGCAAAGGGAAATTATTTGGTGTATGGTTGTGCCCTGAAAAAGTATCTAGCAGCTAAAACTGTTCTGCTTAATTTTTTTTAAATTAGGAAAGGGACGAGCACGTTCAGAAAACAAGGACATGGCTATCACTTGCTCAGTGAAGCTTTTAGGTGTCTGTATGTATTTGAAGTGGCACTGTTCTGTTTCGAAGTTCTGCCTGGCATGGGTGTAAACCTCTCAGACTTTGCCCATTGGTGTACGCTGGCACCACCAACCCTTGACCCAGCCAACTTTCTGCAATATGGAAAGGTGCATTTTAGTTCCACTGTGATACCACCATGTGTCAGGTGCTCCGGCTGCCTAGTATTGAGTCTCTCGCTCTCCTTTTGTGGTGCAAGCAAGAAAATAAATGCAGTGATAGAATATTCCCCTATCTGCAGACATTCTGGCTACCCAGGGCTTTATGCCACACTGCACCATGGAGTGAGCCACATGCAGCCAGTTCAGAGAGGAAGGGTAAAGATAAACTGAAACAGTGGGTTTAGCAATGCATCAGCCAGGTTATCTCAGCTTCCTGCAGGTGCCAAAATTTCCCTGAGTTGGCTCTCTGATACTTGGCCTCTTTGTCTTTAACCCTAGGAAGGCCAGAGTGGTGGTTTTCCCCCTTCCATGTGCTATGAGCCTCTCAAAGGAGGGGGTGGGACAAGAGTGCCCAGAGGGCAAGTGTGGAAGGAATGAGGCTGGGCAGCTGGAAGCCAGGGGGATGGGACACCAGTGGCTCTTGGAGAACGCTGTGATGGCCCCAGGGCAGTGCAGGAGGACTGGGGTTAGACAGAAGCTGTGTAAAACTGATCAAATAGAAGATAGAAGTGCATGAAGAAGATTCATGGCTTTATTAGAGTAGGGGAGTGGAGTGCTAATATACTGGTGGCACGATCAGGTATCTGGCAGCATTTCTTTGCAGTGAGGCCAAGCTGAATATTCTGCTGCATAAATGATTCCTCGCTTTGCAGGAGAATTTCTGCCAAGTCCCTTCCTCTTCTGGCTCCCAGGTCTGGGTGTCTTGCTCAAGTCATGGGGCTTCCAACCAGTTTCCTGGCCACTGCAGACTAAGGTGGTGCCAGTACTTCTAAAAACAGCCTGTGCTCTCTCCTCCTCCTCCTCTTCACTTTGGTGAATTCCTGCCTCCTCCCTTTCAAGCAATGCTTATTCAGCTTTCCTTGCTAGATTCTCGCCCACTCTGGAGCATACTGAGTCCTGACCTGAGGAGTGGAGTAGATAACGCAGGAGGGGCAATTTTAGGAAATATTCAGCCTTCCCTGCTATTAGGAGACAGGTCTGGCCGCTTTGAGCTGTTTTCTACCTTCAACTGTTCCTTGATTGTCCCAGCAATGCTTAAATGGACTATTAAAAAGCTTTGTGGTTTTTTTTCTCCTATCTGAAGGAACACTTGTATTGTTGAGGATCTGGCCCGGTTCCTGTGTACTTTCATCAGCACTCCGCTGTGCTTTAAACTGTAAGGGCTGGGGGGAGCAGAGTCCTCCAGGTACCTGGGTGCAGGTATGGAGGGTGTTAGGGAAAAAGGAAAAGCACTTGTGGCAGCAAGCAGGGAATGCTCGAGCCCCACTAGAGCAGGGCCGGGGGCTGCCCTTCCCCACACATGAGCTGAGCTGCTCAGCAGCGCAGAGAAGCTCCGGGCTGCTGGTGCCAGGCTGCTCACCTCACCCTCTCGGGGGCCGCTGGGACTGTGGGGTGGTGCCTGCCCGACCGGAGGGGGTGATGGCCGGCAGGCTCAGGGATGGGGCCGTGGGCTGGCCTGAGCTCTTCAAGCAAGGAAGCGCCCTGTGGGTCGGGGGGAGGTCCGTGGGTGAGGAGCAGAGGAGGGGGATGCCTAAGGCAAGTGTCTGTCCGTGTTGTCTTGCGTGTCAGACTTGATTAGATTTGGCTGGCGCTGGGGCAAGGCCTCCACGCTGCGAGGGGTGGGGTCTGGTTGGAGGGGCAGAGCCAGACCCTCCTTTTATGTGCTGCTGAAAAGTGTCCTTTGTTGTGAGGCTGGCTGGCTTTGTCCCTTCCTGGAAGCAGTGCCCCTTCCTCCGGGCTGAAGCCCGGAGAGGGGTGAGCAACCCAGGCTTTTTGTGTCAAATCTGAGCTCTGCCTTGTGCCAGTGCTTGGGTGTTGCACTGACCCCCCGGGGGTCGAGAGAAGCATTTTTCCTGCTAGTTTGGAGTTGTTAATTTGAAACTGCATTTGGCAAGGATCCACCAAGGTGTTAAGCTACTTTAAATCGGGACTTCCCCCCCAAGCCCCTCCCCTGTTTCTTCAACCCTTTGTGAAAGGTTTAAAAGAACAACTGGAAACAGAAACTCAAATAAAATCTGCACTTCCAGGCCTTTCTGCAGACATGTCTTCCACAGACTGAATGATCTGCACTCAGCAATTTCCCATAGGGAAATTAAAGCTTTGTTATTACAGTATTAATTCTGAGAAATATAACAGACTGGGAGTAAACAGCCCTTAGCTGACTTTACGAACCCTTGAGTTCAGGGACTGATAATTGTCTGCCCCCTACAAACTGCATATCCAAATCTTCCTGTGTCAGAGAGCTGCAAGATGTATACCCCACAAACCAGAGAGCTCAGTGGGTGTGAAGACAAAAGGTGGGTGTTCCAGAAAGCAACTTTCAGACCATGGATCCCAGGGGTCTTGTCTCTCTACCGTGGGATAGACCTGGACTGAACATGCAGCTGTGTACCAGGACAGTGCACTGGCACTGCTGCATCACTTCCCAGTCCTGAAGGCTTGTCTTGTCCAGCAGTCTCTTTGCCACCTTCTTGCCCTTTGCATCTGCAACGTATCAGTCCCTATGCTGTGCTCTTCAGAGGGTTTTCATGCATCATTTTAGCTTGTCCAAGGCCAGGTGACAGGACAATGAAACAATTTTCAGATGACAATTTGGATTATATTTACTGTGTATATTCATTGCTTTGATTAAAATAATTTTAAGAGACAGTAGCTGGAGGGCTAGGTATCTTTCTTTTAATATGACCTGTCCCTCCTGTGTTGCTTTTGGCAATATGAGAATGATGACTGATCTCCAGATGCCTCCTCTGGAGACTAACGCTGTCATTGCCCTGGGCATACATCAAGGTTTGGCACTGCAGGGGTTAAATAGCTCGAGAAGGGTGGAGGATTCTTCAGCCAAACCCAAACTGATTGCACCTGGTTTGCTCAACCTGTGTGTAAATGACACCGTGGTCTTCCCACCCCCACCCCAGCAAATGCCACAGGGGCTGCCAAGGTCTACGTGCAGGTCGGGCTGTGCGAGCAGGTGTGGGGCCTGCAGCGCTGGGAGGCTCCTGGCCCTGCCGCGGGAGCAGCCCAGCCGTGCCCGTCACACGCACTCGGCAGCCTTGGCAGCTGCAAGCGCCCTCAGCCACTGAAATGACAGCGAGACGAAGGGAAAAGTCCCCTGTTAAAATTTGTGGCCTCCTGTTAAACATACCTGTCAGCTACTGGCAGACCTTAGAAGGGTCTGTCTTCTTGAGCAAGAAAATGCAGGTTTTAGTAAGCATGGGTCAGGCAGCCTGCTCAGCCCGTGGGTGGCTCTGCACTGTCTTTGTGCAGTGATGTGGCTCTGAGTTGCCAAGGCTGGGCAAGGCCCACTCCTGTCTTTGCTCAGCTGTGCCTCTGGGACAGCGCTGGCTGAATGTGCAGAAGAATTGAAAGCAAGGAGGTTGCTCACACGTATGAGCATTGCTTTGCTGTCCTCAGGAAGGTAATGAAGGGTTTAGGTCCATAGACTTGTGACTTGGAATTTAGTCTTTGGGAATTTCAAGGAATTTAGAGTCTCAGAGAATTGCTAAGGAGGCAATGAATTTCTTATAGGAAACTAGTCTGGCAGTATGTTCAGGGAAATTATGCTTCTTTAAGTGTGGTGCCTTGTGCAGCTGTGAAAATGATCGCTATCATGCTGCAGAGAGGCTGAAATTATTCACATTTATTCTCTCTTCCCCCACCCTGACTCCAGATGGAGCCAGTCCTTCCTTTTCCAGTCCATGCTTACAAGGACAATTGCCTCTGGGTCACCCTGCTCTGCAGAGCCCATGCTTTTTTATGTATCAACCAAGACATCATTCATTTCTTGCTCTGTGTCCACTATTTAGACCAAGCATATATCTATGGGTGTAAATGAGACTTTTCTGCTGAATGTAAAGTTCTACTCAGCTCTAGTGGAGGGAGTTTGGCCCAGAGCTTCCAAAGGCTGACCTGCATATGGGTTTTCTTTGGCACTGTATAAAGACTGAGGTGAGTGGTAAGGGCTGGGGAGATTCCATGTTGTGGCCCAGCTGGAGTGTGCAGCCACAAATAATAATTAATTGGCTCTTTAAGAAGTCTTGCAAACTCTTTTTTTTGTCTGTCTGTCTTAAGCTCCTTTTAATTAACTTCAGTCATGTCCCAACACATCATCTTGGCTGAATCATAGACCTCACTGTGCCAGTTTTTTGCATTCCTGAAATACACAGGCCGCCAGTGTTGCGAATGCAGCTTGGAGGCAGCGGCTCAGAGGAAGTCGGGCAGCTCTCCTGGAACTCTCAAATTTTCAGGAACTGTTGTGACATCGAGAGGCAAAGCAGACCAGCCTCTTTGCTTCAAACTCCTGTGCTGCCCAATTCCCTTTTCCCAAGTGCTGGCTTGCACTTTACCCGCTGACTCAAGGAGCAGGCACCTGTGTACAAGCAGCTTTGTTCCTTCAGAAAGCCCCTTATTCGGGTTACAGTGCTTGGGGCATACAGCCTTTTTTTCCCCATTCAAGAGCTTGTTTCTTTGTCACACTTCTTATTGCAAAGGGTCAGCTTTCAAGATTGTAGGGCATGTTAACAAGATACTCAGGCATACTTAGTCACCAAACAAAGTCTGTGTGGCAGCAGGACAAACTTTTGTGTCTCTTCACTAGAAAGCTTCAAGCCTGGTCCAAGGACCATTTCCTTCTTTCGAGAAATTTGGGGTTCAGGAATGTCTATTGCATTATAACCTGCGTGTGCTCTCACCAATGCTGGTAGAAATAATGTCATTGTTTCCATTGGCTCAAAGCTGTACCAATAGCTTTTGTCCCTTGATCTATGTGTTTGGAGCTGGAGGCTGCTGCATTTGATAATTCAGACTCAATCTTAGTACTCCATTTAACAATGTTTAATTTACTGAAAATAAGGAAGGTCTTTTTGTAGTCTCTTGGTACACATTTAGTGAGTGCAGTTTTGATCATGGAGTTGTCCAACTAGGAAAAAAAAAAGTGTTAGTATTCAGTGGTTAAAAGCAGCTTTTAAAGAAAGGGAGTACAGCATTACAGTGGTGAGGATCTTTATCCATTTGAATAATGTACTACTGTATTCTTCATTCCAAAGCATTTTTTGAACCAAGTTTGGAAACAGTCTTCAAATAAAATTATCATATTAAAAAAAGGATGGAATTTATTCAGCATATTTCTGTGATCTGTGCTGAGGAATAAAGAATTGCAATTTACCTTCTGCCCTAATGAGATAGCAGACAAGGTATTATTATAGCAGCTTCAGGTGGTGTGCCCCAGGCTGCAGGTGAGGAGCCGTGAGTTGCCAAAAAACTTTTTCAGCAATTCTTCTGTTTCCATAGCATCTCCAGGAATGACTTCTCAGAGATTGTTGCTGCGTTGCATCTTGGACTGTTATGGTGGCAAATTTTGAAAACGTTTGAGGAAAACACATATAGCTGAGAAAAAGCAAAGAGGAGAAAGTGTCTCAGTTTTTTGGGAAAAGCATAGGAAAACCAGAAAAGATAATTTCCAGCAAGCATCAGTTTGGAGCATGGGAGCAACATCCAGATTTCTGAGGGGTGTACAGAAGCACTGAAGACACAGGCACATCGCACATGGATGAGAAGCAGGAGCAGCATTCAATAATGAGCTAAAACGTAAAACAAAACTGAAAATGCTGAAAAATGCCTCATCATGGCATGGAACTCAAGTTAATTCCCTCTGCATCCAGTGGATGACATGTCACTGTGTGTACAGACTCTGACCCAGCTGCACCAGCTCCAAGGTGATGTAGAAGTTGCTTATGTTGAAGAGAAAACTTGTTAGAAGTCAAATAGCAAAATACACTGACAGCGAAAAAGAGAGAGAGAACTTAATGAGCTGTTAGTGGGGACACTGAACTTTGTTGCTTGTTCAGGAATTAAGGGTCTGCTGAGACACAAAGGATTTGGGTCTTTTCAGTTGCAGCCTTAAGAAAAGACTAGGTATGCTACAGTGGGTGAGTTCAGGAATATATTTCCTCTGACATCCTTTAGAACTAATGACTTGTTTTTCAGGAGCCTGTTAGTCACTGCTTCCCTGGGAGAACATTGCCACGGATCTGGATGCTACCAGACCTGAGGGAATGTTCACTCCAGGTGCACAGAAAACTGCAACCCTAGAATGGGTTGGACCCCAAAAGAGATGAATTTCAGAAGGGCGCCATGCCAAAAGCGCATGACTTTAACAAGAGGGATGTAACAACTCCTGTCATGGATGTTACAATAATATTTTTCCTGAAATTCTTCCTCTCGTGAGTAGTGAACACTGGTTTCTAAAGCACTTACTGGGCACCTGTCCCACAAGAAGTGCTGGAACAGCAAAATTAAAGTATGCTGTCAGAGAGAGAGGGCTGGACTTGGCCTTGAGCCACTGACAGCGTGCTTAATTCACTCAGTGAGGTGCAGGAGGAGAAAAGGAAAACTGAGTCACTGGTTTTTAGAAATGATGAAAACAACTACCAGGACCTGCTCACAAAGATCCATTGGTAGGTAATGTGCCTTTTCTCTGTGCAGGGGCAAGGCTACAGATCATCACCAAGTATCTTTTAACAAATCATACAGCAATTTGTTTGGTTTTTTGGTTTTTTTTTCATATTTTCACGTATTTTCAGCTATGATTTTCTTTCAACAGCCCACTTAAGCCTAGGAAAACTATGAATCAAGTGTTGTTTATCCTGAGGATCTGGTGTCATACATGTGTTTATAACCAAAAATATGTGCATTTTTGGAAGTGAAGGAGTTAAAATAGCTCTCTTTCATACGAGGTGAGGAAGTGAAGAACCCATGCCACTTACTGATCCAGGAAGAGAAAAAGACCTTTATACAAAAGTTTGGGATTGCATAATGCAAAAAGTAACCAGTGGTAGGGGAAAAAGAAAGCAGATAGCTCTCAGAAGAGCGTGTGCTGACCAGCCACCAGCTGCCTCTGGAGAGCTGACCAGGCAGCTACAGGCTTGCCGACTTCTTCCAGCATGCCACTTCCATAAAATAGTTCCTAGCCTTGCTTCCCTGTGTTCCCCATGGCTCCCACAGCGATCCCCTGGCACTGTGCGTACATGATGTGACTCACAGCACAGAAAAGGCCGGGAAGCTCTGCTTCCCAATGTTTTTCTGTCTGCTTCCACCTCGGAAGGGTGGTTCTCAGATGTTCTGCATGGTTGTGTACCAGGCAGTTTCAGCCTATGTTTCCATTTAAAACGGACTTCAAAAGAGGAAGATACTCCCAATAATGTTTTGCATGATAACAAGTTAGGCAAGCATCGTTTTTGGATGCAGTTGATGGAAGACTGGTTACTGCCACTGCCAAGTGGGCGTCTAAGTTGAGACTATCAAATGATGTCTGTTGTATTAAATGCTTTGTTATATTTCCGGCTTGGAAAATGATGCATGTGTCAGACAGCTTTCTGTTTTGGCATTAAAGCAATCTTGGCACTCGGTGGAAACTGTTTACTTTAAAAGCTTAATTTTAAATATAGTTTTGGAACACACTTGGAAATGTCTGCAAATCAACAGTAACAGACAGGAGACTAAAGCACTGTTTCCTTAACTCCTGTGTCCTTTGAAATACCTTAATCTGCTTTGCTTTGTGTGAGCTGCTTCTGGTTTGTGGGTGATTTATTCACACATTGTTTCCTCCAGAATTGGACAGTAGCTGAAAGACAGGTAGGAGCTGACAACACAAAAGAACATAATGCACAGCACCATTTGAAGTCTTTTTAGGATTATTTAACCCTTTTTTGTGATATACGACTGGTGGAAGGAGAACATGTTCCACCTTGCAAAGCAGTCAACAGAGACAGCCTGTGTTAGGATCCTGAAGGGCACTCTCCAGTCTGCTGCAAAGCCAGTGGACATGCCAACATGCAGTGCCATTAATTTCCACCTAGCAGAAAGGTTCTTTAGAGTGCCAAGCATGACGCCAGAATACAAGACACTTCATTCATCAAAGCCATAAGTAAGAAACTCTGTGTTTTTGGTTTTAGAAGTAACTTTTGTACATTTATGACTTTTTCCACATTAAACATCATTTATGGTTTGGAAATTGTTCAGGCAAGAGGCATGTGGTTTCTGCTCCTGAATATCAGCAGCAGTTTTGCTAGGTTCAGTCTCTATTTTTTGTTGACATTTTTTTGGCTTTTCGTTTATCTTCTGGGTGGACCTCTTTGGAGCAAGCTGCCTCAAGGAGAACCCATAACCTTCTTTCTAAATGAAGACTAAGTGATGTGCTTAAGGTGAGGAAGATTACTTTGGTATTGGGAATTTGGGTTCAGAGCCAGACTTTTGCAAAGTACCTGGTGAAGAAATACCTTTTCTGGGATGTTCCCTCATCAGAGCAATTGCTGGAACAAATTGAGAAGTAGGAATTTCACACCTGCAATTTGAGACATAAGTTGATAGGTTTTTCCATAGGCAATGTGCGAAGTTACAGAGTAGCTGTTGAATTTTCAGTTAATTCTAGTTGTGCTGAATGAATGGCAAAGACCTAACTCAAGATCTTAGTTTGTGATCTAGGACATTTATAAATTACAAATTGTAAGGAGATTTCAAGATCCTACTTTTTCAGGCTGTTCTATGCGTAAATGCCATGTTTCAAGGGAGAATGAATGAAATTACATAAATACGTTCTCCTTGTGCATCAAAGCAGAGGTGACTGCATGGAATGGATGTGCTTTTGTTCCTGCAGCAGTTTGGATTCTAGTGCTAATTCTTTCTTTAGCTGACCAGGAAGGGTAGATTTTAGAACCGAATGCTGGTTTTTGCCTTTCTGTATTCAAAGCTCTATTCAAAAGAACAACCTGTAAATGTCCTGTGGGGGTCCAGTTCTGCTCCCTGCTGAGTCCAGTTACACCACGGAGTTGCAACAAACAGATGCTGTGGGGTGTCTGGATGCAGTGACAGGTACTACAGTACACAAACTCTGAGAGCTGCTGCAAGCTCTACATCAACGCCTTTGCGATTCTGGGGTTTATACGAATCTAAAAATTGCCCCATTGGGCTGCTCCCATCCAGCCACAGGTTTTGTCTCTAGAGAGGGTAGCAGGAGATGCTATTTAGAGGCAGCTTTCAAGCCTGGCCCCTGTCTGGGCTACACTCACCTTGTACTTCTCAGGTGCTGACTCATGTCTGTCCAGAGAAGCTCCTATTGTCCTCTTCCCAGAATCTCTGCGCTGGAGCTTTGTGTTCCAATTGCCCCTGAGGATTAGAGACCCCTTTTCTGCCATCACGTGGGATAGCAGTCAGAGGGAGTCCATGCTGTCTTTCCTGAGGTGTACTACCAAGAAAAATGGCCCTGAATAGAGGTCTTACTTTATTTCCCTGCTCCTGCCTGAATGAGGAATGAATAAAGACATACCATATGATATATTAGGGGAGTTTTCTTCTCTTTTTGGCCCTTTGCATCATGGCCCAGTGGCTTGTGGTGCTGGGTGCCTCTGTCTCTCTTCTGGTGCAGTGGTCTTTGAGACCGAAGTTTGCAAAATTCCCTCCAGCAATAGCCCATGTAAAGTTGCCTGGAGCATACAGCAAATGATGCCTAGAACCTCTGGAATCTGGGATAGAAGCCTGCTTGGAGGGGAAGGATGTTGCAGCTATGTTTTTAAAATTGCTTCCTCTTTAATGTTTGCCTGTATTCTTCCATTACCTGACCATGGGTCTCCATCTGTCTCTTTTGGGCAAACAGCAGCGCTGAATTTCAAGGAGAGAAAAGAAATCTTTTAACAAATTCTTTGTTTTGTTTTCCTCACTTGCTTAAACTTTTTGCGTGTGCCTACTTTGTATCCCAGCTGCTTCTGCAAGTCTAATATGCCTCTGTTTCTAAACCTGGCTTCTCCTTCCTGGTGCCCTGGGGTAGGGGCTTGGAGCATTTCTCTCTGGCCTCCCACAGCAGAACAGCCTGTAACAGCGGGGTTTCGTTCCCGTCCTCCCAGGTCAGGACCACAAGCCTACGCGTGGTGGTGCAAGCTCTCCTAGCTCAGTCTCCAGCTTGATTTGTGACGGTTTCCCAATAATGGGAAGAGATTATGAAATCAAAGAAAGACACACAGATGGGGAAAGATATCTCAGGGCTGCCAGGCCAGCTGTGTGAGATCTCTGAATCAGATGGAGACAGAACTCCACCACCCTCAGCTTCCCCACCCTCAACCAGGACATCTCCCATGTGCAAAGCAAAACCAGCCCCACCCCAGCCATGCCATTTTAGCTAATGGCCTAGTTAATAAATGGCAAATTCCAAGGGTAATCCTGTCAAAGCCTTCCTGACATCCTCAATTGATAATATTAACCACAAAGTGCTCCCCTGCTCATCTGATTAATACCAGAAGAATTCTACTTGATTAGATTATTACTGAGAGGAAATGTAGGAAAGATAAATATTCCAGGGAAAAATGAGGTTTTAGACAAGGGGGAAGTCCAGAGTGTCCATGGTTTGTAAAACTTTTCACCTTGTGGGGAGGGAGAGGTTTGTGATTGTCTTCTGCTCCCCAACAACCCTTGCAAAGGATGTGTGTCCCAGCCCTGCTTTGCCTGTAGCTCATATCGTGTTGCTGTGAGCTGTGTAAGTCAGGCAAGTGCCTACGTCTTTGAAGGCTCGCAGACTTCGAATGTAAAGGCCTAATGGCAGAGACCCATGTAATTGTTCCCTTGAAAAGGCTGGCAAGGCCAAATCAGCACAAGTTTTGGGCTCTTGGCACACAGCTGAGAGTGGAGGGAGGAGCAGAGGTTTTTTGTCTATCTTCTCCCTACCGTACTTCTTCCCTGGAAAAGCTGGAAAAGTAGTTTGGAGGCTGGGTAAGGAATACAATATTTTGGGAAAGATACTGGGCTGCTGCCCTCTTACCCTTTCCCACCCTTTCCAGAACGGTGGTTCTTAGTTATCTTATGTTGAGGTGTCAGCTAGTCGCACTTCTCAAGCTGCCTGCAGATTCAGGCAGGCATCACGAGATTCCTTACACGTTGGCTTTTAAGTATTTATTGCCCTGAAGGCTTCTAGACATTGTGGGGGAAGAGGGTGTCTTTTTAAATGGATGTCAAGATTGTGATACAGAAAATGAGTTAGAGCAGTTCTTCATCCCGGTTTTCTGATGCTGCCCTTGATACCTCTGCTGCCTGCATCCTTGCTTCTTCATTACTGGGAAGTACAACAAGGCTTGGTCATGTAGATATGATCAGAACAGGAGCAAATACTTGGGCACACCTGAGTGTTGTTTGCTGTGTGTTTCCCTGGCAGCTCTCTAAAACTGGAATCTGCTTTGCTGACCAGAGCAGGCATTAATGGGAAAAAGATATGTGAAGGAGATAAAAGACAAAAAGGTTTTTGGAGTTGGATATGATTAGCTGATGTGTATAAATAGTTGATGGGAGGAATAAAGAGGACAGAGACAGACTCCTAGTGATTTCTACTGTAAGGGTGTTTGAACATAGGAACTGGTTGCCACAGAGGCTGTGGAGTCTCCATCCTCAGAGATAATCCAAAACCCAACTGGACTGTTCTCAACACGCTGCAGTTGGGCCTGTCATGAGCAAAGGGGGGTAAACTAGATGATCTCCAGAGCTGCCTCCAATCTCAGCAACTCTGTGATTCTGTAAGTACACTTGCAAAATACCTGTTAGAGGACAGTTGGGATAAGCTGACTTGGGAGGTGAAACCAGCTTTGGAAGTTCTCAGAGATCCCTGGAAATATCCTAGTTGAAAACATCACTACATATTTTCAAGTCATTTTTTTTTCCAGGCCATGTGGAACATAGCCTGCAGACTAATTGATAATCTCAACTGGGGAAATGGGTGAACAGTAGTACTGCAGCAAAGTCACTGGAGAGAAGAAATTTTTAAGCTGCCTCAATTATTTCATACAATCTTGCATGTAAATACCCTTCATCCCCTGCCCCCAAAGTATCGGGTTGTGCCATTCTCTCTCACATAGCAAGCTTGGCATTTGCCTGAAGATATGAGAAGAGCATCTAGGAGGTTTAGAAGGGGAGAGCTGAGAGAGCCCGAGGCTCTTCCACAAGAAGAATGAAGGAGAAATGTGATAACATCATGAAGTAGTAAAGGGCTGGAGAGACAATACAGATAATACAAGGAGAATGGGTATAATTTGTTCTCCGTTTCCAGGGCATATAGGACAAAATTTCAAGGTTTTTAACTACAGCAAGGCATTGGGAAAAAAAACCTTTATAGCAGTAAATCTAATGAAGCCCAGGAATAAAGTGCGAAGGCGGCTGTGGCGTCTTTGAAGGAAATATTTAAAACACAGTATAAAAATTTCAGTCAAGGATGGCAGACTGAGCTGACCTGCCTTGGGGCAAGCAGATGGATAGACCAGAAATTCCCTTTCTGTCCTCAGCTTCTGTGACTCCCTAAACAGTGGGAGTTCATATGCAGCAGAGAGTTTGCCTGCAGGAAGAGGTTCCTCTTGCTGTCCCCCACTCTAGTTTCTAGCTCTAAAAAAGCAAGAGAAATTAATTTTACCCTGTGGTTTTCTTACCCTTGAACTGTCTCAGAATGTAAGATGCAGCATCTTTTGTGGCTTTTCACATCTGATGATGTCACCAAGTTCAGAGTTAGTCCTGGGTGTAGCCCTGCCCTTTGCAGGGCAGCTCAATACCAGAATTGGCCTTTTTGTTGTTATTCTATTAATGGTTATTCTTCTTCCTTGTCAATAGCCTGTCTAGAAGACCTGCGCCCTGTAATCAGATAACTTGCTGCCAACATCAGCACGTATAAAAATGTCATTGCACTCTATAGTGGCTCCTAACATGGAGTAATTCCTTAGGAGAGGGGGTGTGGTGGAAAGGCAGGCAATCTCCTTGGAGTGAGAGAGGCAACCACTGCTTGTTAACTGATCTTGTGGAAGGAGGGGAAATAAGCCGATAAAAATAATAAAAGGTCATAATACATAATAATTTGGACATCAATTTCTCTACAAGAAACCTTTCTAATCCAGTGAAAGACTTTAAATCCTGATCTGACACATCCATAGGGAGTTTCCCACCAAATATGCCTTATTCCCTTCTTATTTGCACCCTCCCACACCCTGTCCCAGACCCCAGATAACATTTTTAGGCGTGCTCTGAGCAAGCAAGAGGGAATGGATCCCACTGGTAAAGCAGGCAGTTGGGGAGATGACGTTTCTTCCTTTAAAACATCTTCTCCAGAACCTTCCCGGCTTCAGGATCAGCTTTGGCAATTCACTAGCAGATGAGCAGGTATTTTCAGCCTTTCACTGAGTTCTAGGTTGGGAAACCAAAATCCCTGAGGAAAAGAAGTTTCCAAGTCTCCCTCAGCCTCCAGGTCATAGCACCTTTTCAGACCATCTCTCATTTGCCCCTTCAGAGGAAGGCACTGGCCTCAGCAGTCTCCTGCTTTCTGCAGCCTGTGCTTTAGAGGAGCCTTCTGAAGTGTGGGTGAGCATCACACTGCCCGGGAGAGCCAAACCCTGTAACGTGCTGAGAGAGCAGACTCTGGTCCTGGCATTTCTTTATATTCCAGCCCACAGCCATTCCCTTTCTGAGAAACCTAACCACTCTGTGTCCTTTGTTCCCTCCCTCTCAGCTCCCTGGACACATCTACTGCTATAAGATGTCTCAGCCAAGGATTTTGAGCCAAGATATGAGGGAAATGGTTTAACCAGATGTGTGCCCATGCCTGCAACACTGAACTTTCAGACGCTGGTATTTAAAAAGATTGCCATCTCCCCTGCCTCCCAGAAGCAAGGTGAGTAATGGGTGGGACAGCAGCATATCCAGAAAAACACCTCTTTTTCAAATGGAAGCAGAGGAGGTTATAATTCAACTGCAAAAATTTGCTCCAGGCTGAAAACTTGGCAAACAAAAGCTTAGCTTAGGAGTGATTTAAAAGGAAACAACAAAAAAGCATAAAATAAATCAGGGCAGTCATTTTGGGTGGAGATGAGGGTCCAGAGCTTAAAGATCATTCTTTAGTGGGGGAGGAGAAGGAACAGCTCAAGACAGAGTTGCATTTGGCTCTCAGCCCTACTATAACTAAGCCTTTCAAAGCCAGGAGAATAAACTTGATACAAGTCCAGTCCCTAACCCTTTTGTCAGAGGAAAGCAAGGCCCCCTGTATTCTTCAAGGCAGAGTGGGTGCAGATATGATGATATTAGCTGAATTCTTCGTGTTGCCACTTTCTAAATATGGATTTCCCCGTACCTTAAATTGTAAAAGCACTTGAAGTCATTAAGACTCAGTTTGCCCAAGAGGCAAAAAGAGGGGCAACCCTTACTTTCAGCATTATGACTCTCCTCGGGCCTTCTCTCTGTGCCATACCACGCCTGCTGCTCACCATCTGTGCCCTGCTTTCCTTCAGCATTGCACAAAGCCATGCCATAACAAGCTGGAGACCTGAACAAGAGGATTACTGCTCCTAGCAGCTCTTACATGGGGCTTGTTCACAGTTCCAGGCTCACAAAGCTAAAGAAGAGCATAGCTTAGATAGATCTCTGCATAGCAGCAGAGACCAGGATACCTCTAGAGGGAAAGCTTTTTCAGACCATTATCTAATGTGCATGGCACACATGGTTGGCAGCACACTGGGCACAAGCCTGGAGAGACAAAGCCAAGGCCCAGCCAGTTCCCCTGCCTTTTGTCATCTCCAGACCCCTGGGCCCCTCCAGCCTGTGTGCCTGTGCATTATTGCATTGCAGACTCCCTTTGCAGAGCTGTGACTTTGAGATTTTCCTGATGGCCTGGAGCTTCCAAACATCAGGTTAGGGAGGAAAGTGTAATGGTGGCATTTCAGACAAACTCCTCAACCTACAGAAAAGAACTTCACACTGGAGTGGGTTAAGCACTGGTAGGCCAGCAAGTGTATGAAAGCCCCAGCTTTGGAGATTTTCAGAACTCAATTGGATAAGGAGTAGAGCTATCTAACATAGCTTTGCTAACTCTCCTTATTGCTGTGCACACTTCTAAAACAGCCATCCCCTTGGCTGCCTGATGGAGTGCTTTGGCTGTAGCAGGTACCAAAGAACAGCAGGCTAAATGAATGATCAAAGGCTCCCTCCTACTGCATGGTTTCACTCTCATGTTTGATTCCATCAGCTTAAAGTGACACATGCCGTCATGGTTTAGATGGGATGCTACCTAATTTTGCTCAGAAGAGGCCTTCTTTGAAGGGCAGCAGAACTTAAACCTCTCTGGTTTTTTAACAGGCTTCATAGTTTGCTCGCAAGTATTTTTGTATGTGTTCACAGATCCTCCCTTCAAGCACCTCGAGGCTGTCTGAAGAACTTAGTGCTCTCCAGCAGCTGACAGTGCCTTGTTTTTCTTCATATATAAGAAATGCCCTTTAATTCTGTCCTTTCTCCAGGCTTAATGAGGCAGGTGGAACCAGCCACTACAGAAACTTTTAGAAATAGATCTGTTTGTTCAGAAGGATTGGAGAAGCTTTGTGCTTTGCTTTGTACTTCTTGCAGTATTAAGGGATCTCTTACCTTTACTGCTATACTGTATGATTTGAGATCAGGTTGTAAAAGCATCACCTTTTTTAATATCTCAGTAGAGTTAATTCTACTGGGATGTTGAGGAAGGCTGTTCAAGATGCTGATGCTTTCATGTATCGCCATTTCTAGGGAAGACTGAAGCCATAGACCATGGAAACCAGCCTTTCTTCTAGCTACCCAAGGGCAGTAAAAACATCTACAGACTGATCTTCTACAGCTGCTCTGGAGCACTGGAACTTCCAGTTGTGTATGTTTTCAGGGCACAAGCCACCTCAGGAAAGCTGCTTTTCAAAAGGTATGTCATCTCTTGTTGAGACTAGAAAACTGAAAGGGGAAAAAAGAAAAACATTTAACTTTGGCATCAAAACAAAGCAAGTCTTTCTTTTCCCTAAGCTTCTTTAATTGTGCTTCATGCACAAAAGAAAATGACACTGTAAAAATGAATGGGGATGAAGGTAAAGACAAGGTACTGCATTGGAGATAAGGTTAAATCAGAGCCCAGCAGAAAGAATATGGCAGTGGAAGAAGTTTAACAAGTTCATTTTATGTGCCACTGTGTCATGCTTCCCTTTGTTGCTCAAGAATGTTGCTTCACTGGTTCCTACGGGTGTGAAAGGGCCATGCTGCTGGGATGATGTGACCCACAGACTGCATGAGCCACTATTGGGCTACCTTTCCATCTGGAAATTGTTGTTTTACTTGTATTACCATTTTGCTATGGACCAGGAACCGGTCTGGACTTTGTAGTCAGAGGTCTTCTGTAGTATGCCAGCTTGTAGAACAGTACTGTGCAGGGCAAAAGTGCAATGAGAGCAGGTGGGCACTCCAGCTGAATCAAGGGAAGTCAATATGCCTCTGTAAAGAGCATTCACAGTGGTCAGGAGGTTTGAAAGGTGCCCATCTTGTAAGGAGCTCAGAAGTTTAAGCTAAATGCTCTTTAAAATAATGGAGATCCCTCTGACCTTTGCTTGCAAAGGGAGGAGGCAGGACAAGGAGCTCATGGACTATGTTGTGTGTACACATATACAGCGAAGCACAGGAGGAACCTCACACCCCTTGTCAGGAGGGGTAGAGTGCACTGTGAGTGTGTGACAAGCCCTGGCAGAGACACACCTCACCACTGCCAGCAGTGCCATGCAGCCAGGCTAGGGCAGAGCTCACACCAAGGGCTGACATCTCTCCCTCCTGCCAGCGTTTGTACACATCCTGAGCTGCTATTGCATGGTCTTGTGTGAGTGCTGAGACTGGAAGAGCCAGCTGGTAGGTCTGCAATGCACTGCTAGAGATCTCTGAGCCTGCTTGCTCTCCTTCCCCTCCTCCAGTTCCCACTGCACCCCCAGTCCTGGGACAAAGACTCCCACTGAAAAGCAAAGAAGTAGCAATAGCGGAAGATTCCCGAGTTGCTGCCCATGTCAACGGCTGCTGCTCCTGCAGGCTGTGGCTCGTGTGATGGCAGCAAGGATTCAGTTCAGTGATTTTTGAATCCTTCCTCTCATGGCACTAAGTCGTTTGTATGGACACTCTTAAACCAGTTACAGTGGCCAGGAACTGATCAAGGTAAATTTATAAAAGAAATGGAGGCAGAACTCTGCTTCCCTTCTCTTTTTCTGTGTTTCCTCTACCTAGAGGCACAGACAGGCAGTTCGATGACAGTGCCCAACCAACTGGTTGTTAGCTCAACCCTTCACAGAAAAAATAAATTAAAAAAAGAAAAAGTGAGCAGCCTCCTCCATCATTTGTTCTGCCCTTGGTGATCACAAAGCCTGTTCTGAAGCACCTCTGTGTGACCTCCATTGTAACTTCCCCTTCTACCCCTTCCAGCCTAAAAGATGCTTTATAGGCCTTTGCTCTACAGGACCACACTTCACATGTGAAGGACTTAGAAAAGGCAAGGTAGGACTCCTGTAACAGCTGTAACTCAGATGTTTTTGCACACATATTATTTTTAGTTAATATAGATGGTGTTAACATTAATGCCTTAACCCTTGAGGAAGCTAGCTAATTTCCAGGTCGATATGGCCGGGGAGCTGGCTAATTTCCAGTGTTTTGGGGAGAGAGCCAAGAAGTGCAATGCCAGGGTGTTTCTGGCTGCTGGTGTTCCTGAGTGGACCACATCCGGGTCTGCACTTCATCCTGGGTTTCCAGCCACTGTCTGCCACCCCACCACCCTCTGTGTGCACCGTGGGCTAAAAGTGTCTTTAACAGCAGGGCTACCATTACCAAGCTGCAGCTGTGTGTTGTCATACTGTCACCCAAAATGCCTAGAAGGGGACAAACTGGCAGCTTATTAACCAAGCTGTACAAGGCTGGTGGCTTACAAACAACAGCCACCTTGGTCTAGGAGTTCAGTGTGAGTAAGATGTAGCAAAACACTGACACCATCACCCATACACCCGGTGTTGTTACTGAAATGTGGGTCTAACCAGGAAAAGGCTGTGGCAGGCAGGCAGGAGAGGAAAAGGGAGGGGGGATTTCAAACACCACAGGCCAGAGAAAGAAAACCCTGCGTTCGTGCTTACGTCAGTAGCCTGTCTGTGTGTTGACCCCAGGCTCACCTGAGCCTTGGCAAAGCTCCCCTTTGTTCTGTGTTGGCGTTCAGAATCCAGAGTTATCCCACCACCACTTTGTGACCCATTCCACCCAGACAGCCTGCCCATGATTGCTTCATAAAGCAAGACCAGGAATCAAAAACAGGGCATGTTTCCTGAGCAGAGATGGAAAACAGCTGTGCTGGAAAAAAGGAGGGGTTTTCTGGCTGAGCAGTGGAAAATACAGATCAAGGCCTGGTTGTGCAATCTTCTCTGGCTGGCCTTTGGCTGCTATTGTGGCAAGGGGACCAGCTGGACTTGGCAGGAGGCTGCTGCCCGGTGATAGAGGTAGCGAGAGCCTCTGGTGACAAGGCTAGAAACCCAGAGCTTAGTGCTGCATGTTTTACAGATGCTTGGGAGGCTGAGAACTGACATCTGGTGATGCTGCCCTCACCACTGTCCTGCAGTCAGATCTGTCTGGCCAGTCCCAGATGGCGTTTGAATGGCCAGGCCTGTTATTGCAAAGACACAAAGCTCTGTAGGGCTGCAGAGAAGCAGCATCTACCCAGGTGTGAATCTCAGTTCTGCCTCGTGCTCATAAAGTGCTCCCTGTGCAGCCAGAGCCAGGGGATGTGGTTATGTCGTCTGGCCAGGTTCCTGCGTCTGAATCCCCAGTGCCTGCCTGGGGATTGTGAAGGGAGGCTGACCAAAAGATCTTACAGCTAGAATCCACTCTGCCACTGCTCTCCTCTGAAATTGAGGGAAAGCTATCTCCTGATTTTACTAGCCTAAAATGCTGATTGCTTCAAGCGTGGTTTCTGGAAGAGTTCTTGATTTTTATCAAATTCAAAATCTCTAATGAAAAGTAAAGGAACCGGCTGAGTCTGGATGCAGAGGCAAGGGGTGTGGGATCCTGTCTGGTTTTTTAAAATCTAATTACTGTGTACAAGAAGGAGAGAATGGTCAAGAACAGAGAGGGAGAATTAAGCCTTAGCTTCAGAGCCAAATTATCAAAAAAATTACCCTATTCTGCTGAGAGAGCCCTGCAACATATCCTCTCCTCACTAAAAAGTAAGGGGCAAAATGGTGAGAAGGGTAGACAGGACCATGAATCACCTCCTGGGCTGATACATGCCAGCTACATTGGCCTCTCTTCTTAGCACCTGGAACAGCAGAAGACAGTATGATGAATGTTTTTCACTCTGCAGTGTTGGAGCTATGGATGTGCTCTAACTGCAGGGAGATCGTGCTTTCTTACAACTGGCTCAGCTACTGAGCTGAAACATATGGATCCAAACCTTGCTCTGCAGCAGCTTCCAACGGTGTTCATCACTAAGACAGCACAACTGCAGGGGAAAAAAGCAAACCCAAAACTGATCACAGCTACCGAGCCATGAAGGGAAGGAAGGAAGATGTGATATGGTGACCTGTAGCAGGGAGGAAAATGCAGGATTAGGCAAGAGCAGTGCTCAGAGGAGATGCAGAGGGAAGCAATTTTGGTCCAAATAGCAAACTTTGGAGTATTTACAGTTCTGAGTTGGGAGCTGAACACGATAAACACACCCCATGGAAGGAGTTAGGGACTTAAGGCTCTGCTGAGGGCAGCCAATCTCTCCTGTAGGAGATCCAGTTTGATTCCCGAGGTGCAGCTTACGGGGGGCTGCAGGAGCTGGCTCCCACAGCACAAGAAAAGAACAAGACAAAGAACAATGCATTTTGCTATGGCAATTACACCTGCTTTAGCTATTACTGATTTAAGCCAGGTCACACTAAACTTGTTACACAGCAGGCTTTGCACAAATGCACACAAAATCAATTTGCTGAAACCTGGACAACTTTGTAAGACATCCAGACAAACAAAACCCAGATAGATACACAAAATTAATAGCTGGTAACTGCTTCAGCATTCTTAGGCCTTTTGAAAATGTAGCATTGCTTGCAGATGAAGTCTCCAGTGCTTCATTTTATCTTCAGTACAAAACAGGGGATGAAAGCATATTTTAGAAATAATTTGCAAAGTGACATGCTAGTCTTTTAGCTTTCATTGACCTGAAATTATTCTTTATTTAAAAAATTGTTCTTCCTTTTTAACTTCTTAATGTGGTATCAGTCATGATCATTCTTCTGAAACAAACAAACATTCTCCATCTGTATCTACTCTGCAGAGTCCAAATGGGACCTCAACAGCGGCTGAAACAAAATTTCATTTTAAAAAAAATGTTCCCATGGAAAAATTCCAATTTTGATGAAATATTTCCTGCAAGAAAGCAAAAAACCAAACCTATCATTCAAAGGTTTGACCCAATGTCTGCTCTTCAGGAGGGAGAAGGGTAGTGGAGAGGAAGCAAGCGAGTGTGGGTTTGGGAGAAAAGAAGTCCTAGCAATAAATGGGGGTAATGAAAGCAGAGGGAAGAAAGTACAAATTCCCAGGCATTCCAGACATATCTGGTATCCTTTACATCCTGCGCTCTGCACTTCAGTTGTACATATTTCAGTGTTCCACCGCAGAGGCAGCTGCATTTCAGTTGGGAGTTACTATATGAAGAGTTTTGTGTAGTTGTTTCAGGATCTTATGAGATGAAAAGGAGCTGACCACGGCAAAGAAAGTAAAATAGAACATGCAATCTTTTAACTATGCTGGAAACCACTTATGCCACAGAGAAATGGGTGCCAGGAAGCAAAAACTTCCAGAAGAAATTAGAAATAAAAGGGAAAAAATAGGAAAAGTCACTGGTAGCTGGGAAAAGAGTGCAGGCTCATTACCACATCCGAGAAAAACAGCCTCTGGTTTTCTGTAGCTCTTCATCTGTTTTTCTGTTCATTTTTGTCCTTCTCTTTAACCTTGCTGGGTAAAACACATCTCCAAGGACAAATAAAAATGATTTTCTTGCCAGTGCTGCTGACTTTGCAACCTGTCAGAAAACTGACTAAACTTGAAGCTCCTTCAGTCAGTCACTTTAAAATATAGTCAGCATTGTGTTTAAAGAAAAAAATGAACCATGTGAATTCAACACCAGGGTTACTCTGCTGAATATTACAGCATTCTACCAGGCTCTGGGAGAAATGGCACAGCTGAGTAGTGTTACAAAGGAAGTGCTACAAAATACTAAGCTTGGCTGTTGCAATATAGTGAAGATGCTTCATTTGTTTCAATTAAATAGGGATTTTATTAAAGAATTCTTAGATCCAAAAAACTGGCCTGGGAACCAGAAAAAATACAATTTAGCACCAGGCTCAGGAAATGTGAATTAATTTTGCTAGGGTCACACTTAACCTTCCCAAGGGAAAATGTCTGAATTGTAACGTTGGAGGAGTTGAAATCCACAGTGGGTGCTTTTATCATCAATTACATTCATCTTCCCTGGAAGCATTTACCCTTTTTACCTGCACCATAGGTGGGTGGAGAACTATAATTTCTCTTAGGACACTTTTCTGCCTCAGCTTCCTCGCTGCTCCTCAGTTACACCTAGAGCCCAAACAGACTGGAGGGATTTATGGATTGGCAGGTCCACCTATCATCTACTGTCTCTGACAAACACTGCTTTCAAACTGTGGTTAGGACAAAGCAGTGGTAACTTTTCAAAATCAGCCTCATCTTGCTCAGGTCACAAAAAAAGTGAAATTATGATTGGTCCATTATTGGCCTGCACGGTTACTGTATCCCCGCCTGGCCCATGCAATTCAGCTTTTCTTATATTCTGACAAGTGTCAGATTTTGGCTTATGACCCAAGTGCAGAGGTGCATAAAATGCAAGGTTGTAAGTGCCTTTTTTAGGCTGTGTATGAAGTAGCTGGTTCAGATCCCTGGGCAAGAATAAATGAAGAGAAAACATGGAGAGTCAGCTATAGGAACAAGGTGAACTCTAGAGCAAGAGATGTAATTTTTCAATCAAGCTTTTAATGAAAAGATCATAAAATAACAGTTTCTCATCACTGTACATTAAGACTGCAAATTTCTGAATGCTGAGATCATATTATAATTTCTGTATCTTTTTATATGACACTTGAGTTGAAGCCACAACTATGTGTGGCTCTGACCTGAATTCAAGCTCTTGAAGGAAATGAACAGAACATTGCAGCAGGAATGTCGGCCTTTCCCTTGACCTCCCCTCCTTTCTCCCTCCCCAGGAAACATCCAGGGCTTCCAGACTGACTGATAGTTAAGGCTTAAAATGAAAAAAAAAACCAAACAAAAAAAACCCCAAAAAACCAAAAGGGGTGATGCAACATCCCTTTTTCAGTTGTATTTAAAATATTAAAATAAAATGGGGAAAAATATCCAGCCAGCCAGAACAAGACCCTCTCCTCATAGAAAAGTTATCCCCAGCCAGTCAAAAGTCCCGTGGAAGGTCAGAGGAACAGCTGTGCTGGGAGTGCTTCAATTGGTAACTTGTGACAGAGAAAGTTTAAACCAGTCCCACTCCTCAGGGAAAGCAGTGCTATGAAGTGGATTCCTAACTGCCAACAAATGCCACATCAAGTCTGGTGGTTTAGACCTGCCCCACCACATGCCACATGTCCCAAAAACACTGATCCCCTGATCCCCATGTTCAACACTGGCCTTCAAAATGTTTAAGAAATTAGGGAAGCAAGGAAAGAAGATGGTGGCAATAGGAGATAATGGAACCAAAATGCATTTCTATCTCTAAACTTATGTTTCAGGATCTTTGAGCTGTTAGTTAAAACAAGGAAAGCAGAATAAACAGCAGTTTTGATGTGGCAGAAAGATGAACCAGGGCTGAAACAAAGGAGTCTTCCTGACTTGGAGGACCAGCTAGGAACCTTACAGCAGAGCTGGAACTGAACTCACAAGGGTTCCCAAATCTTTCCCTTTTGCAAGGAAAGAAGCAAATTTAGTGAGTCTAATGGGAAGTCATCAAAGGTGAAATTTCTTACCCTATTCTGAAAAAATGCAAAATACAAGGAGTGGAAGGGGCTGAGAAACAGCTTTTCCTTTTGCCTGCTTGTCTCCTGCACTAAAATCAGGACCATAAAGTACCACGGGACTTAAAACATTGCAAAAAGCTACTTTCAGCTATTGAAAGCAACCCCTACATTTTCTTTTTCAAGAATATGGCCAGTTCTGGAGTGCAAGAATAAGCTTATAGAAAGAAAGGATTTTAGAGTAAATGGAGAGACTTTACTGATGTTGAGCAAATAATTATTTGAACAAAAACTAAGAAAAAAATGCCAAAAGTCTCTTTAATTATTCCAGAATCACAGCTCAGAGTTCATTTAGATTTTAAATTCTTTCTTAAACAAATGTTTATCCAAACGTGCCATCTCAATGATGAGCATTTCTGCTGTCTGGGGACAGCTCGATGTTTGCTACCTAGAGCCTCTTAAACCCACTTAAAACGTAGGGAGGTTTTGTCTCTTTGTTTTTTTTTTATTTGCTTTTCCCTTAACTCCAGCACTGCTGATTGGAAAGGTTTCAGAATTTGGCAAATATCCAGAAATCAGCAAACATCCTTTCTTCATGCTAATTTGTAAGGCTGTAGTAGGTGCTGACTCCACCAACACAGGAACAAGAGGCTTTGTAAAGCACAGCTTTTCCCAGGGCTCCAGCCCCTTGTGCTCTGGGGAACCTGATGCTTCAGGATCGTTTGCAAGGCCCACCATGAGATGGCACAGAGGCTGTTGGGTTTGGCACGGAGCTTCCTCTGCCCATCCCAGGCCTCGACCCCCCACCTTTGAGATCCTTATTGCTACCACAGTAAACAGTGAGTGAGGGATGTGGGGGACTTTTAAAAGGAGCTACATCCTGTCCTTCAGGCAGGACAGCACACTTGTCTCAAGTCACAAGCTGCAATCGGAAGCACACAACTATTCCTCAAGTTACTTTTACCTTCTCTGGATTTTGCCAGCAGTCACCTCAGATTTCATTTTGTTTCACTAAGTGCACTGGATGTTTCTCTGGTCAAGACCCATACTCCTGCTTTTCAGAACTGAAGCAACGTGGTAAAATACTGCTAACCCAGACTTTGAACCTGCACTGCTTGAAAACAATGCTTTCCACACACAAGAGAGAGAGGAAAACAAAAACAAAAACCAAAACAGGAATCTTAAAAGAGTGACACTGTAAATTGAAACATTTAAATACAGCAAAACATAAATTCCTCTTCTATGCAAAGCTACAAAAGTCCAGTCTTTGTATTGTCTTCACAGGTTATGGTTTATGGCTATGCTGAGAGTCTCTGAGATTCCTTTTTTCTTTTTTTTTCTTTTTTTTTTTAATATATTTTTTTCATTTTTTGAAATCCTGTAGAGAAGACCCTGCGGACACATCTTTGTGTTTGCAACTTTCTGAATTACATTGCAAAACTGTGCATACAGAATCTGAGAAATAAATACATTCATTACTGCACATACATATTGATACAAAAACAACACTGTCAAATAGTGTTTGCACCATCTTTGTTAGATATTAAGACCAGGCAAAATTAATATTTCATTTTCCATCAGCCCCCCCTCAAATGTTCGAGGTGGCTTTGGTGTAGAAGATAAAAGCTACAAAGGGTCAAGACTGATGATGGGGAGCTTTCTTAAACCTTTTTATTTTTGGCTTCAGCGGTATTTTAGCAAACCATCTTCATTGGTCATCTTTAAACTGTTCTACCATGCAGATGGACTTAGGTTTGCACCTAGGCGGCCGTAGGGGTTCAGGCTGGGCTCTTGCACAGGGCTGTGAGGTCTCGAGTGCATGGATGCAGCGGTTCCTGAAGGGCTCAGGGGCCAGGAGAGCCCAGCTCCGGCCCCAGCCCAGCTCGGCGCCGGGGCGGCCGCTCGGTGCCCCCAGGCACCCGGGGCTGGCAGTGCCTGTGCCACAAAGCCTCACAGAAGCTGCGTGACAAGAGTTCTTTGGTGTCTTCTGTGATCTTTGTGGCTCCTGCTAACACCCCAAGTGCACAGAGCTGGGCCTTTGGGGTTTTTTGCCAGGAATTTGTTTTTGGAAGTTTTGCAGTAAAGGACTGGAAAACAGCCCAGCTCCCCATGGCTCAGGTTAAGGAGATGTGCTGGGTACAGCAGCTCCCAACATCTTCTAACATCCTTTTCTATCTCTAGAGCTTCTTGCATCTCCCTTTGCCCTCTTGGTTCTCTCAGACTCCTCTGAGGAAGAGGGAGGCTGGAATGCCTCTACAATAGTGCCTGGGTCTCACTCCCAGCAACATCTCTCATGGATTGAAGAAAAAAAATTCGACATGCCATATTTCTAATTGCCCACCCTCTCCCCACCCTCCCCGAGCAGTGCTGGAATGCAGGCTGGGACACTGATCCCCCCTCCCAAACTGGGGAACACTGTGTAGCCTTCAGAGACAAACCAATGGAAAAAGCAAAGATTAATTTTGACTGGCCCCTAGATCTGTTGAGGTCTGAAACTGTAAAAGTTTATGTAAACAATGAGATAAATATATTAGTACTTTTCTGAGCCAAGTGAGGTTCCATACTCATTCAAATGTGCTTTGGTTTAAAAAATAGTTTTGTGAATTTGGGTATGAGCTTCTTTATTCTTTTATACAACTTTTGCTATTTCATCTTTTTTTTCCTGTTACTCCGAAAACATTCTGGAACTAAGTGACTAAAGCATATACTTAAGCTGCCTGGCCTCTTTTTTTTTTTTTTTTTTTTTNCTTTTTGTTTTTTTTTTTGTTTCCTTTTAAATTGTTTTATTCCTCTTGAGGCTCTTTGTGTATTTTTAAAAAAAATCAAAATAAAATAAAAAAACCAAAAATGCAACTCCCTCCCCCCCCACCCTAAAACTCTTAAAATCTTAAATATGAAACTAGTGTTTTGCTTTCTCATTAAAATACAGAAAAATGTTTGATACAATACTATGTCGTACAAATGCAGTTGAGTGTTTAGGCCCCAAGCAGGCCTGAAACAGTCCCTGAAGTTTTGAGTATTATTAGTTATTAATTATTACTGTCACAATTTGGAAAATGTTGTTTATACTCAATCTATGGAACACAACTTTACACAGCTATTTGAAAAAAGAACATAATTTCCTTTTGTACAATACTCTTGCTGTACACAGACTTTATGTCGTACTGTTTAAGTGCTGGGGAGGGGATTTTAAAAAAAAAAAAAAAGCTCCAAAAAATAGTTTTTAAAAAAATAGCATTGGGTCCTGAAAGTTCAACGTAATTCTCAAGGCTTAAGAAGCAAATGAAGAGAGAGGGCCTGGGGCAGGGGGAGAAGCTACATCACCCACACTCGAGTAAAAATGGAATTAAGAGAGGGGAGCAGGGGGTTTGCTGCTGAGGAGCTCCGTGCTGGGGCTGCCTCGTGTAAAAATGGAATTAAGAGAGGGGACAGGGGTTTGCTGCTGAGGAGCTNAGCAAATGAAGAGAGAGGGCCTGGGGCAGGGGGAGAAGCTACATCACCCACACTCGAGTAAAAATGGAATTAAGAGAGGGGGAGCAGGGGTTTGCTGCTGAGGAGCTCCGTGCTGGGGCTGCCTCGTGTGAAAATGGAATTAAGAGAGGGGAGCAGGGGTTTGCTGCTGAGGAGCCCCGTGCCGGGGCTGCTCCCGGCGAGAGCTGCTGGCCCGGGGTGGCTCCTGGCAGCTGCCGCCCGCCGTCCCCAGCGCCGCTGCAGGGGCACAGGGAACGGGGCAGGCCCGCACCGACCCCGCGGCACGCACGGGGCTCAGCCCGGGCCGCATCCCTCGCTAAGGGAGCTAAACCCTGCTTTGGAAGGGGGTCCGTGGCCGGGCGGCTCCAAGCGGAGCCGGAGCGGGGTCAGCTCAGCCTTGGGTGGCTGGAGGGGGTCAAGGCGGGGTGACAGTGCCCAGGAACTCATCGTGCACAATTGTCCCTGGGCTCTGCTCAGATTCGCTCCACAACAAGGTGGATGGCACGGCCTTCCCTGTCCTCCCCAAAGACTATTTTGGGGACATTCTCAGGGGGGTTGACAAGGAATTAAGGAGAAAACAATTCAATATATATTCAAAACTGTGGAAGTGCTAAAGACGCTAACAGCCCACTTTTAACCCCTGGAAAGAAAACAGCGCGTCTGAGCACAATGAGACAAAACCAAAAGTCCATGCACCCCTCTCGCGCTCCAGGGCTCGCAGGCGTCCGGGAGCAAGCGGACAATGGCACTGGGAGAAGCACACGGGAGCGGCTGGAGAGGGGCGAGTGTTCCCTGTAACGTGACACCAGGCCAAGGCTCAGCGCCTTTGGGTTGTCTATTGCTTGGAGCCTGGATTCCAGTTTCCTCAGTTCGTTCAATTGACCCAAAAACTTCTCATGGACTAGTCTACCTTAAAAAAAAAAAAAAAAAGGAAAAAAAAGAAAAAACAAAAGAAAAAAACCCCAATAGAAAATGAAGCTTATATTTCTTTGTTTTAGTCAAACATGCTCACTTTTTTCTTTGTTTTTTCTTTTTTGCTCAAAACTTTAAAAAATTGTTTGTTTTTTTTTTAAAAAAAGACAAAACGTGAGGTTTGGTAAAACTTACGCATAGAGACTATACTGGTTTGAGTGAGAAAAAAAAACAACAAAACACCAGAAACCAACAAATGAAAAAATGCAAGTGTAAACCTTAGTCATTTCAGAAGGGATGATTCTACTGGCTGTGAATTTTTACCACCACAGTCACGGGAGGCTTGAAATAAGCCATAGCTTTCCACAAGGTCACGCCAACAAAGTCAAGGGGGCCAAGAATCGGTGGGCAAAGTTCTCTGTCTTCTCTCCTAAACCAATAGCAGCTGTTGGCTGTGATGTCTTATGCAGATGTTGCAAGAACATTTTGTTTCTTTTTCTTTTCATTTTTTCTTTTTTTTTTTGTGTGCGTGAGTTAAATTGTCTAAAAGGGAGGATATGAAACACTTTGGTTTGCTTTCTCCTCCTCTCCCCCACCTTATTGCACTCTGGATTCTAGTAAATTATAGGCTGCTATGCCCTCACCCTCTGTCCTGCCAGGTGTTTACAGACTGACCCAGATGTGCTGGGGGAGTGGAAGATGAGGGGGACATTTTCCCCTCCCCATAGTATCCAGACTCAATAAACAAAGCTGGAAAGGGCCCAAAAAGCTCAGAGAAGTTTTCTGCTTTTAGATAAAAGTGACTACAGACAGCCAAGAGACTGCGAATTGAGCCAGTCCAAGCAGCCAGCACAGCCTCTAGCTCAGTGTATTTTTTGCTTTGTCTTTGGCCAAGCTTTGCTTTAACATTTCTCTAGTTGACTTTTGATGGAAGGACGGGGTGGTAAAAATCCCTTAACTTTAATTTAGCTTCTACTTTTATACATTTAATTACTTACAATAAAAGAAAAAAATGCCTAATCTTTCACTAACCATCTTATTGTTCTCATGAATTCAAGAGGTAGCAAAGGTAACAAGTCTGTCCACACAGACTTGCTCTTTAGTGAGGGAGGAAAGCTAAAAACATACACACACACAAAAAATAAAATAAAAAAATAATAAAAAAGTACCTATGGAACTTGTAGCAAGTCCAGCCTACATCAAACCCCCTCCCCACCCACCCACCCTAGAATTAACCTCAGACCTTCCAGTTCAAACATTCACATAAACGTTACAATGGTTTTTCCTTTAATAAAACAAGTACCTCTAAGCAAAGAATATTCATACGAAACTACTAGAAAAGTAAAGACGACCCCCTGCTCACTGAAAGAAATTCCCAGGGCATCCAGTCCCTGTTCAGTCATGGGTAAGGCAAAAGAGGTTTGCGTGTTTTATGGGAGAAGGTGGCACGTGGTTTTGTGTGCCGAGGATAAAGATCAAAACCAAAATGGGGAGGGATGGTAAGAGAGGCTTCGCCATTTCTTTAAGTGAAGTACTGGGGCTGGGGCAGCCCTGGGAGCTGCCACCCCAGGGAACGGGGGTGGGCTCCACCACTGCCGTGGCTTTCCCACAGTCTCTGGAGGGGCTGCCAACCCTGTGAGATGGTCCACAGACACAGCTTCTGCACTTGAGAATGCTGTTATTTCACAGCTACTTAGGCCACTGAGAAGGTGTACTTTGTTTTCTTTTTAATGGCAAGAAATACCACTACTGAGTTTGGTTTTAAGAGAGCAGGTGAGTACAGTGACAGGAACACAGAAAGAGGCAGGGAGAGGGGAGCCAGCAGAGGCTGAAAGTTCCCCAAGGTCCCCCTACCTGCTCCAGATAAGCAATATGGCAATGAAATCGATGTGTGCAAAAAGAAGAGGCATTTCTTGCCAGGTCATCAAAATTTGAAGGGAGACTGGGACTAAATGCATCAGCTTGGCTGTGGACCTTTCTTTTTTTAAAAAAAGGAAAAAAGGAACTTTTTTTTTAAATGTTAAAGCTACATTTGTTTAGGCCTCTCATGACTGAACAGAGTATGGGGAGCTGCCCCCTTTTTTGTTTTTTTTTTCTTTTTTCTTTTTTTTTTAAGCAGCAAGTCTACAGAAAGGTAAATCACTGCGGATGGGCTTGAAGCTCATTCTGGAGTCTTTGGCTTATGTGGGAGAGGTATGCATTCGCAGGTGGCTGATCAGATTGCGCTGCTGGGTGAATTTCCCACCACACAGTTGACATTCGTAAGGTTTTTCTCCTGAGTGGACACGCATATGCTCTGTTAGTCGGTACTGCCGGGTAAAGCGCATCCCACATTCCTCACAAGCAAAGGGCTTGAGCCCCAAGTGGCTGCGCATGTGCCGTGTCATGGTGCCCCGCTGCGTGAACATCTTGCCGCAGATGTTGCAAGGGAAGGGCCGCGTCAGCCAGTGAGTCTTCTCGTGCTGCCGCAGCGTGGCCGGATCCTTGTAGCTCTTCTCACACACTGAACACTTGAAGGGCCGGGACTCCGCAGCGTAGGACTGATTGGGGTTGGACAAATCCTCGGCTTCATCCTTGCTGCCGTATGTGCCTTCCTCCTTGATGTAAAGGTCTTCCTCGGTGTGCGTTTCCACGTGGGCGTTGAGCTGCTCCGAGCTCGGGAAGCCTTTGCCACAGGGGATGCAGACATACAGGTTGTCACCATAGGCCACTGGCTCAAAGCCCTCCTGCCGGTAGACGTAGTTGGCACTGGTATGGCCGCCGCTCTCGCTCTCGCTCTGGCCGCTGTCGTCACTGTTCTCCTTACCGTTTTCCACCTCCTCCTTACACGGGTAGGGCAGGTCTGCCCCATAGGCCCCGGCCAGACTCCTCTCCACAGACTTGGACAAGGGCCCCAGCAGGATACCATTGGGCAGCCCTTCACCCTCGTCCCTGTCTTTGCCCCCTTCCTTTCGGTCAAAGGCGTTGTCCTTCTTGATCCACTCCTTCTTGCGGGACGAGTGCCGGAGGCCCTTGCGCTGGCTGCTCTCTGTCAGTGAGTGGTGGCACTCCTCGCTCAGATCCATCTCCATGGGGTCGCTGCTGTCGGCCATGCTGTGGGGGGCTCCGACGCCAGGCTCGTCGAACGATGAGGCACTGTTGGCTGCAGGGGCTGAGGCAGATTGGGGAGAGCCGTGCTGGCTTTCGCTGTGCTGCGTGTCATCGTGGGAGGCCGTGACAGGGAGCGAGGGGCTTTTTTTGGACAGGTCGAGGCCTAACTCCTGGTCACCGGTGCTCCCATTTGCACTGCTGCCCCCACCGCCGTTCTTGCTGGCTCCCCTGCTTAAGGAGTGACAGTTCTCTTGGTTGGAGCTGCTGATGAAGACCTCATCATCAGAGAGCTTTCCCTTTGACAGCTCCTTTGAGTGCGAGCCCTTCAACCCCTCATTTGACCCTGAATAGCGAGCTTGGATGACTGAAGCAGTGGAAAGTCTCTGACTCCTGGCAGATCTCCCAACACCAAGGCCACCGGCCTTGCCAGCGAAGGACTTGCCGTTCCGCTTCAGCTTCTTTCTGCAGAGAGCTGCCAGGTCGTGCAGTTGGAGGTAGCTTGCTGCGGTGAGGAGAGCATTAAAGTTCTGTTCACCAGGCTGGTCAGTCGTTAAGAGCTTACCAGTATAAATAAAGTCCAAGATCTGCCGGAACACGGTGGGGTTCACCATGTCCGTGTCTAAGTTTATCAGGTTGTCATGCAGGACAAGGGATTTGAAATACATGCTGCTGGCTGCCAGGATGTTCTTATGGGCACGAAACAGGGCATTTTCTACCACAATGATCACATCACAGAGGAAACCTTTGGCTCGTTGCTGGTTCAGCTGCAGTAGCAGTTGTTTGGCATGATTTGGCAGTTCCATCTCCACCTTCTCTTCCTCTCACCTTCACCTTACCACCTGCAAAACAGGAGGATGAGAGGTGTGAGCTTGCTGTTTCCACTAGAACGGGTTACATTTAATAGACTGGTTTAACACAGTGCAGTCTATGTTAGGCTTGACACTGACTAGGGAGATCTGAGTACATTGAGCCCTGCAAGCTGTGATCCTGCTGGGAATACAGAAAGAAATATTTCTCATGCTAAGGCTTGATTTGAGTCTTTCAAAAATCAGATTTATAATTATCTTTTTACAAAAGCAATTATTGTTGGCTGGAATCACTATTCAAAAGATACCAGCATGAAAACAGTAGTTAGGTACGGGGGAAAGCTGTTCTCTCCTGACACAGATTTGAAGGGAGGATGAGAAGTGAGAAAAAGAGGAAGAAAAGAGAAGCATCTAGTTCACTCTCATTTGCATATCTGAGCATGTAAAATAATTAGCATAAGCTGCAGCATCCCTGCTTTAACATGTAGTTTGTTTCTTGGCTGTTACATGTTGAAATCTTGTAATTCCCAGCTGCTCTGGGGTTGAGAAAATGACATGTAGCAACTAAATCCATTGAAGATGGAATTAATCACACTGAGGTGTGAAGGGGAAGCCTCCTTAAGAGTATGAAAAGCTGCTTTAAAAACCACTCCCCTGGCAATGTCCATATCCCAATCCACTGACATGAAGGGTTAGAATCAACCCTCAACTAGCTGAAATTCAGGATGCTGAGCTAGCTAAATGTCACCAAATGTCTTCACAAATCTGAAACAGTTTTCTCAAGTTAATTTTGTTCTGTCTTTAATTTTGAAAGAATTGTGTTTAAACTAATAGAGTCAAGTAACATATTTCAAGTCAGTCTCTCTACCCTGAAATACTTTAAAAAGAGGAAAATTGTGGTTACCTCCGTATAGTTCATGCACTTCACAAACAGTGGTCATGAAGTATTTTAGTTTAGATGTTTAGATTGGCCTTCTCAGTAGTATGGACTGTAGGAAACACCCAGTTTGAGATATGTCAGAACTAAGTGCATTTGCATGTTTGGTAGATATTACAATCCATAAAAACCAGAATTTAAATCTGGGGCTCCATTCAGGAATCCAAGATCAATTTTAATTTTTTTTTTCCTTGTTGGTTTTTCTTTTTGTGTGTTTGTTTGAAAGGGCCAACTACTATTTGCATTTATCTGTTAAAGTTGATTTAAAATAGTTTCTGAGGTTCAAAAGTAGGAATTAAATACCAAATTTACAATAACCGCCATTTAGCATTCTACTTCCTTTCTTCCTTTCCCAGTTTATCATATTATTGAAACATTTCTCCTATTGAAGGA
The DNA here is from genome assembly GCA_013397915.1 of Daphoenositta chrysoptera. Taxonomy (NCBI): domain Eukaryota; kingdom Metazoa; phylum Chordata; class Aves; order Passeriformes; genus Daphoenositta; species Daphoenositta chrysoptera. The sequence goes on along the minus strand of VZRO01007049.1, from coordinate 291,524 downwards.
GAAGCAAGCCATAAATACAGAGAAATGAAGAGCTTAAGTTTTCTCTTATCATCAGTTACTTTTTTTCTTGTTTGTGAGTCCCACTACCACAGTCTGTCCCATCAGAGTTCAAATGATGAAGCACTAGACTGCATTATCTTCCTCCTGTGCCACACATAGGTACACAACAAAAAGAAATAAGGAATGATGCTATTAGTATTAAAAATTGCTTCCCTCACACCTGATTCTTACTACCTGGTGATAAAAAATTTCATTTGGCAGAGAGGTGGTAAATTTACATCATCCATTTCTGCACAACAGAAAAGTTTTGCTTTATGAAAAAGAGCTACCAAAAAGTAAACAAATGCAATATTTCCTCCAGCGTTGCTGCCTGACTACTCTGGTACTTTTCCCAAGAGATCTGTCAAGCAGGTGCCTGCCTTCTTCCCAGGACACAGCTCTTCACTTGTTTCGCTGGTCAGCCTGATGCTTGCTTATGCTTTTGGTGGAATTTTGTGGTGGCTTTTCAGTGCAGCAGCACGTAATTTAGCATCCACACAGATCCCTCTGGCTCATCACCCTGACCCACAGCTAAAAAGGCTGCTCTTCTTTTCCATTTGATTTTGTTTCAGCCATGGATGGGAACCCAAGAAGATGGATTCACCCCAGTGCCTTTGTGCACATGGCTGTTGTTCCCAGAGCTCAGTGGCTTTAAAAAGGGCAGCAGCCAAAAGGAGGAAACTCAGGCTTGCCATGGTGCTAGTTCCACCTATAGTGTTTCTGCCATAGAAACTCACCCTGCAGAATCAGAAAAATGGGACAGGAGAGGGACTACCTCCACTGAGCAGTGCTGAGCACTTTAAAACCAAGATTTGATGTAATTAGTCAGAGCAGAGTTGCAGCACAGAGGCAGCGTGTCTGGTTCTAGTGGCTTGCTTCCAGAATTGCCGATTAAGGGGAAGAAGCAGCAGCACAGAGGCACAAAATACCCACTTTTATCTAGCCAGGCCAAATAAGAGCCCTTACTTCTGGGTCACTGAGATACATAGATGGGGAGGACAAAAAGATGGCTTGCAACTTAACAGCATCTCTCTACATAAATGCATCCTGCTCAAGATAGCAAGAAACAGCCTAGTACTGCCCTGTCACTACAAACATGATGGTGCTTTTCTGTGCACATACCACACAAAATCCCTGAGTATGATGTTTAAGTGTTCCATAAAGGACAAATATGGGAAAGGAAGGGAAACAGTTCAGCCAGTTATTTTCTCCCTAAACAAAGTAGCAACAATAATAATAATAATAAACTGTTACTGAAGTAAAAGTGGGCTTATTTCCCATTGACGTGGCACTTAAAGCAGAGGTCTAGAAATTGCTGTATACAAGTTGTTCTAAGCCTTAAAGCTTGCAACAGCTATTAACACAGAATATTTTTAATGTTTTACATTTTTGTTGTTCTACTTTTTTTTATTCTTTCTGCCTTAAATGGTATTGAAACCAGGTAATGAGCCTGCAGAGAAAGCCCTGGAAACAGAGTTAGAATTATAATTCTGCTATTGACCTTCATGAGGAAGATAAAATTATTATTAAACTTCAGCATGTTCTGCAGTATAAAAACTAGCATAGTACAAGTTGTTTAAATTACCTCTATTTATCTCACATGTCAAATTTTACAGAACTATTCATGTTCAGTAGGATGTATGTATAAGGTAGGCTATTACCTTCAGTAGATTTTAAAAGCAGTGGTCAGGTGTAAGCACTATAACATTGCCTATCAAATTTGAATTTGTTAGCTGAAGTCTAATGTGGATTTAACAACCCCAGCAAAATGAATGTAATGAATCAAGGCAGCAAAACCTTCAAACCAAGCTTAGAGCACTGTGTTTAAAATTTTGTCAGAATTGCCCACCAAAGGCTTTGACCAGGACAGGAATATGGCTTAGAGAACACTCTTTTGACTGACTTCCCTTTGTTGACAAAAGTCTTATAGCAACCTGCCTTGTGTATCTTGTGCAGTCCTCAACAAAAATAAATCCAGTCCAGATATTTTCCAGAGGTGACCAGTTACAAACCCTTCTTTGGCAGTGATGCATTTCAGAGGTGGAAGAAGAAAGGTGTGTTGGAAAAGTTGTTAGCAAAAGAGAAGCAGGAGTTATTCCTTAACTTATGGCATTCCTAGGATCTCACTTCTAGCTGAAAGTATGGGACCAAGGCCAACTATGAGTTTAAATCCTGTATAAAAGTTATCTGCCCAAACAAATGGCAGGTGCAGCCTTAGAAATGCCTTGCTATCCATTAGTTTGCAGAGAGTGTCTCTTAACAAACCATAACATTTGGGTAACATCACCACAACCCCCCAAAGCCCTAAAAAATCACAGTGGGTTTATACTTCTTGTATTTCAGTATGATTTTTAACAACCCTTCCTTTTCTGTTTTCTGAAAAAAAAACCCAGAAAAAACATACTCCCAGTTCAGAGGAGCTCTGACTCAGAAAAGGCTCAGATGCATTTCTAGTAAAAAACCCAAACCCAAAACCTCAAGAATACATAGATGTTTCACTGGGGCCACAGTCTTTACTCATTGAATGTGGTGTGCAAAATTCCACCCCTTTGCGTTTAAAAGAGGATTACAGAACAAATAGCAGCAGTGATGGTCTTTTCCCAGATTCAGGTTGGTTACCCCATATTCAAGACACACATTTTTCAGAGCAGCAAACCTGCTCAAATTCTCCCATGCAAGGAGGGAATGAAACAAGACTAAGGCTCTCCACTACCTCCACCATATCCATGACACTGAGACACAGCACATGCAAAGACATGAGAAGTACAGGGCACAAATCACAGAATACAGTAATGCTGCAAGCAGATGCCACACATCAAACAAAGCTTCGCAAGCTAAGAGCCGACAGCACCTTAATAAGCAATATTGCCCCAGGAGCTGGGTAACTGCGAGGGGCTGTGCCCAGCCTGGGGCACACTGGGACCCCATGGGCAGCAAGGTTGTGCACAACACACAGGCTGCTCCTGGAGCTGTGCTGCTTTCACTACATAGCAGGAAAAAATTCGTTTTCTCTCAATTTGCACAAAGACTCTGGACATCACAGAAAATGAAATTGCTAAACAGAGGAGAAGAGAAATCCCTTCATCCCTTTCAACAGTATAAAATCTACATATTCACTACAGGTTTGATTCTCTTTAATATCATTAAATCTCTTCATAAAAGTAATTGCTGAATGAATGCTAAATGTGTTATCTTAGCAACCTGTGGCAGGAGATGCTATTTGATTTCATCTCTGAGTTATAGATTGCAGCACATGAATATTGTTTACCTTTTAAGAAGCAACACCAGTGAAGCAAAGAATCAATCAAAAACAGATCTAAGGAATCACTCATTTCACGTAGAGGATTTGTGGCTGGATGAGAAGGCTAGACACCGAGCACCTGAACAGTGAGCTAACAGTACTGCAGATAAAAACCAACAAACAGATTAGATGTGATGTATCAAATTAGATGCTGTTAAAACGTCAGCCTACCGTGCATGTTATAATAGACCCAGGAAAAGACAGCGGCCTGCTTACTTACTTCTCCACCTTCCCAAGCAGTTGTGCTGCACTGAGCAGACACTGCAGCAGTGAGCACAGGGAAGAACAAGACAAAATGAAATCCACTGTTTCCTATATTGCTCTCTCCCACCAGTTTATGACATTAAAAATGCTGTGTCCAGCTGCTACCGCAACTGAGTGAAACTGAAACTGATGACTTCTGCACCTTTCCGTTTCAGATGAACCAACTTTTTTGAGCCCTTAACGACCCCACTGGGAAGAGAGCTTTCCTGTTCCTCACTGCCTTATCTGATCTTCCTTTCCCCACATCCCAACAGAACCAGGACCCTAAAAGGTGTCAGTGTAGTGGGTGGTTCACAGCCACTAACCTGCCCCCAGGAGTTGCACTTGGCAGGTCATTAGCCCATGACTTTTAAAAGTATTCATATTCTAGAACAGCAGAAGCATGAGGAGAAGTGCTGGAACTGTGTTAGTCAAAACGGTTCCCTATCCCCAGCCCCTGCGAGCAGTCAGACAGCAGAGTTCAGAAGCTGAGGCACAAACATGCATTTTCATCATTGGCAGTGGAGCAGCAAAAACTCTGTGAAGAAGGCTCAAGCAGAAAACAGGATGCAGCACCCTTGTTTTTCTCACACAGATATTTAGCACTTTAAAATAGCTAAGACCAACATGTGAAGTTACTCGGGCAGAGGTCTGCAGAGCTGGGGGAGGGAGAGAAAACATGCAGGACAGAGCAGGATGTGTAGCTGATTTTGCAGGTGTGAGCATGGAACAGAGAAGGAAAATGGAGGATCATTTTGCAGAGGATACCACATCAGCAAACTGAGAGTGGCCCTTGTTTAGTTTGTTACATTCCAATTAGTGCCAGGCAGAACTGCCCTCCCGGCTCCCTGAGGCAGCTCTTGCAGGACTCCCGCAGAAACGGCACAGCTTTGCTCAAGGACACGAGCACCTGTCTGGTACCTCTGTGCGGCAACGTTTGGGTATTTGGGACGTGGACAATACCTGCTCAACTGCTACCAGCTCCTGGCCCAAAAAGGAGAGAAAAAAAAGAGTGAGATGATTTCCAAGTCCCTTCTCTCATGTTCTAGAATAACAAGGAGAGCCTGACATGACTAGGCCCTTCTCTACTGCATGGCAGACTTCCCAGGGAAGGGGAATCTCCATGGGTGAAAAGGGTAGGGGCCCTGTGTGCATGAAAGCACTAAAATCAGGAGAGCAACGTGATTTCCAGTCAGTGCAAGGCTGCAGCAAAGCAGAAACACCTTGCTATTCAAGCTGAAACTACGAGCAGTAGAATGCAGATTAACCACTTGGTTGCCGCTTACCATGCCAGGTACATTGGGCTAAAGGCACCTCCATCCAGTGCTGCCCGACGTGCCAGGTACATCCCATGATGTTCCATTGAAATCACAACAGGCCATCAATAGAACGTGGCTGCACGGATGCAGAATGGAGAACCAGCAGGGACGCTGTTAAATGCAATTAAAATACTGCAATCAAAATTGAAACGTACATTTTAAAACAGCCACCTGCCTTAAATATGTAACTGCTAGAACAACCTCCCCTCCACCCATCTCCCCACAACTGCTGAACTGCGACGGAAGCAAAACAGAAGAACTCTGGAAGTTTCTTACTGATGCTCCCTGGCCACTTACATTCATGACCCTTAATGGCACTGAGCTTCAGGGGGACCAGTCCACATGTATCCAAAACCAGCAGATCCCAGGATGTCTGCACCAGCTTCCTTCTGCCCAGAAATTCAGGCAATGAAATATCATCACCCTTTAGAAATGCCTCTACAACAAGAACAGCCCAGTGCCAGAGCTTCACGGTCTCATTCCCGACACAGTACAGGCAGCAGAAGAAACTCTTCAAAGCTGATGTACTGTGTTGGCCATGTTTTCCTGTCCCTCTTCCCAAGCCTTTGAAAGTATCTTCTAGAGATGTTATGGCATAGGGCCAGGCTTGATACTTTGGTGCAAGGCGGGAGAAGAAGACAGTGTATACCCTCTCCTATTTATAATGATGCTTTACTGATAATTTAGTCTCCATTCTTGGAGACTGGAGATCAAGTTGATTCATGGTGAACTGCAGCTTGTATGAGTGTCGCAAAACTTAAGATCTGTAATTCCACCCTCCCCTGCCCAAAGGAAAAAGCAACATCATCTTTTCCAGGGAAAGGCACATATCACAGATAGCCTAGGTTTGACAAGCTGATTGTATCCTCTGCAGTGCAGATCTTTCCCAAGGAGTTCCTCTAATCAGCAGGATTGTTATGGAGGACAGTCTCAGGGTAGCTGCTAAGCACAGGTTCCTCTCTACAAGTGGTGATGCTGCCCCAGTGAAAACAAACAAAAAGCTCAAACCCACCAAAAAATAGTACAGAAATAAGCCTGTAGCCTGGCAGGGATTTAACATAGGTTTTTAGACCCTCGTGGTGAAGTGAAACATGTGCATAGCTCTTATCACATTGATGGCTGCATGTCTCCAGCTGTGTTTCTGGAGATAGAAATCTTACGTTTAAAAAGTGAGAATAGTATTGATTATCAACCTTAGAAGATAAAAGGCCAAATGAAAAAGACCTATAATACTTCATGTCCTTGAATGAGAGAGCGTAAAGGAGGCCACAGGCCTGAGAAATGGAATGGGTTGTCGTGAGAAGGACAGAGTATACAGAAATAGTTCGTTCATTCTTCCTGAACATCTGCTGGGCTCAGGCCCAGGACAGTGTTCCCATCATTGCCACCTGCATACTTATCCCCACGACTCTGTAACTAAATCCCTTTCACACTGAACTAATAGGTCTTTTGTATTCAGATCACCCTGTTTTGACTGCTGTAGGCTGAAGATTTAAAAATCTTGTCAATACAATGAAGAAGTGAAATGCAAGCAACTGTTTGCCTACTGACCTGAGCTGTGCTGAGCCAAGAGCATTTGCTGAACTAGTCTGAACAGGCCACTGCCAGCATGAACAGGCCAACCCACATTTAACTACCACACAACTTGAAGCATAATGGGCCAGTGCCCCAGGAATTTGGAGCTCCCCCCTCTCCAGCAGATCATGCCCTGCACTGCATAAGAGCAACCTGAACTCTGGCTGCATCTCCCAGCATCACAACTCTGCAAAACCCTCAGCAATACCAGCAATACTCAGTTTAACACAGGCTGAATGCTGCATAAAGGTATTTCTTGAACAGCAGCTCAAATCCGCAGATTTTACACCCACATTACATCAATTTGCTTCTTGCTGCTGAGAAGCAAGAGCTCTTCTCCATAGTTGTATTTCCCCTCTGGGGCAGAGTTTAGCAGAGAACTGCTTCAACCAAAGGTGTTTCCTACTATTAGAACATCTCGCTGCAGTCAGAAACGAAGCTTCCTGCCAATTCCTAAACAGAATGCTTGTATATTATACATTGTCACTGCTGACATGTAGGAGCCTAGGACTACCCAAACCTCTGCTGGGAGAAGAGGAGAGGCATGGACATTGCAGATCTTGTCAGCCAGAGTCAGGCACTAAAAATTCCTGCATATCTACAGTTGATCTCAGGAACAGAGCAGTGGCACAAAACAAAGCTCCAGAAGCTCGTGGGCACTTAGTGACCAGCAGTAGACTCTGGGCTCTTCTGCTCTTCCTACAGCTGAGCAAGCTCAGTTTCAGTTGTACCTGCATTGCAATTAGTAACAGCAGCTCCAATGTCCAATGCTAATCTCATTTAATTCATTTATTTACTCCCTATTGCATGAAAATAACAACATATTGAATGAAGTAGCTCAAAGGCTCCTTTGGTATGCAAAATTTCTGTTTCCCAGCTATCTTTGAGCCTGTACAGAATTCTCCCTTTACAATGCAAGAATTCAGGACATGACCAAAGGCTTGTTGCTACCTCCCAGCTAATCCTAGAGAGTGTCAGGCTTGGGCCCTGTCCTTCAGTAAGGCAGGGCACTTGGCAGGGGGTGCATGGGGTGGCAGCCTCATGCTGAGCATCGCTCTGAGGGCAGGAGCACACCCAGCACTGTGGAGAAGGAGGACTGCCATGACCCTCTTCCAACCAAGACTGTCCTGCAGGACACTCCCAGCTGCAGCACTGCTTTAGGGCTCTGAGTCACCACAGGTACAAGCTGATAGCAGGTTGTGAAATGCAGTAGTACTGGAGCAAATGCACGACCCTTTCAACTGTCCCTGCAACTGGGGAGGGATCTCCAGGACAGGGATGAGGCAGGCAGCTGGAACTAGTGACTGTGACTCAGACTCCTTAGTTACATGGTTTGTTAGAGCAAACAAAGCCTCAGAATACTAGGAAAAATGGGAGCAAGTTTGATAAAGATCCTCCCAATCGGCCTGTTTATTTTTATTTCTTGTGTGGACTCAGCAAACGATTCTGCAGAGAGAAGCAGTCTGCACAGGAGCATCTGCATACACAATACTGCTAATATCATGAGCTTGCAATAGTTAACACCAAATTTCCATGCTGAGGGGTGTAGTAACTGTCTTGGACCAAAATGTCGTGACTCTCACCATATGCCAGATACCAGTGAGCACAAAACAAGCATTGCTGTCTGGTTTTTTTTTCCAGTAAGAAAAAAAATCTCATTCCCTTTGCCCATATCTATAGATGCAGCAACAGTTCTTAATATAAATGATGCCTTAAATACAGCACTTTTAGCACTTTATCCACATTTTTTTCTTTGTTTTTCCCCAAAAACTGACCATGTACTCAGCCCTGTACTTAGCAAAGAAATCTTTGGTTTTAAGTTTCACTTTAGTGAAGTCTTTCAAGCAAACCACTGAAAGAGTTGGTCCTGGCAGTATTAAGACTGTACTGCCTGCCAAACATCCCTCCAAATCAGATGCTTAACTGATCACCCCGAACCCTTTGTATTTGGTTCTTTGCAGCCACCAAAAAGTCTCAGCACATCTGAGCCTGGCAAAAGAGAGGAGGCCAGAAAGCCACTATTGCTTGTAAAAGCAGAAGGTCTAACAGACTCAAAGTTTTGCAAACTATCTGTATTGCATCCAAATCTCTCCAAGCTGAAGATAACCTAATGGGAAAGCAGAGTTTACTCACTTTCAGAATTCTTAATTTCTTTGGCTGCTTTTCCTCAACCCCTACTTCTTATTTTGACTGTTTTATTCCTCTGTCTTCTTCACTTGAGACTCCAAGCATTATTTAAACGCAGCTCACAGACTGCGAGGAGATCACTCTACGTATGTTTCCAAAATCCACCTCTTCCCAGCAAGGATTCCATCCTGCCAGCTTTATCCTGCAGCCCTGCACAGCAGTGGTCCAGGGCTGCAGATACCTCGGGCACATTTGGCCAGCCCTCCCTGACAGAGCTTCTCAGCTTGGGGGATTACAGCCCCAGGCACGTTATGAAAGGCAGCCCAGCAAGGTCATGGGGTGTTGAAAACTTTGCTACAGTCCAAAGCACAGGATCTTCCTTCTTTCCTTCCCTACACACTATTCTTGTCAAGGTCAAGGATTTCCTGGCAGTCCTCAAAGTACACAAATTATAGGCTTGTGTCATGAATTAAGACTTAAAACTTCTTTTCATTTTAAAAAAGTAGAAGGAGTAGAACAAGGCAGGGGGGAAGGTACTTTTGCCTAAGATTTGGTTCTGAAAAGGGGATTGACAGCCTATGTACGTGCTTTACCCTGTAATCTGAAAGCTCCTCAGGACAGGACCCTTAAAAGCATTTTATACTGAACCATATCCACATCCCAGAGCAAGAGAACCGGCAGCTCCCCGCATCCGCTCCAGTCTGCTCAGCTTCTCCTAAATCAACACTGCCAGAAGGCAAGACAGCACTATAACAAATTAGCACCACTCACAATTTGTTGAAGTTGCTGTTGCATTGTTTGTTTATTTAAAACACGCGCAAGCACACACACACACACAAACCTCCCGAGCCTGCTCTCTGCTGCCATCGCTCAAACTCCAGATTTGTAGTCTCAGAGAGGCGAGCAAAGGCTGTGGATTAAACCCATGCAGAGCAACAGCCACTGTGCTGGGACTCTGCTTGGGTTTTGCTCTTTCACTACAAGCAAAACCAAAGAATGCCCACATTATTCCAGCCTGGAACATCATGGTGTAGAAATCCTTATTTCAGTACCTGACTAGGGAAGTGTTGTTAAGAAAAAGAGAGCCACAGGCTTGACAGGACCCAGCGCTAATAAAACTCTTAGTGCTAATGCTATTTATGAACATCCAAGGGATAATCTGCACCCCTTATCAGCCCACAAGATTATAAGATCTTTAAAATAGGAAACATGTCTTACTTCATAAAGCACTGTATAAGTTTACAAAGCACAATATTAGTGGTAATAAATAATTGTCAAAGTCAAGCACAGAGGTAGCTGTAAAACCTGAAATACCATCACTGTTCCCGTTTCATTCTGAGCTCTGGGTAGTAGCACTGTACATTCACTGGTTGTGCTGACTTGGTCTACTCTTATACACCAATCTGGTTTTATTTTAAGAGATCATTTGGGAAATGTGCTATGCTTATACTCACGGTAGAGAAAGTAATTTTTGATCATGAGGTGATCACGATGAGGGTGATTTTAAAGAGCTATAGTAGATTCTTATCCTTACAACAAACAGTCTAATTTGCCAGCATGTGTCAGTGTGCCAACAATGATTCCTCTACACAGCATTTCTATCTGTAGGCACTTATCACACACAGAGCACCCTACTATTGGAGCAGCTGCTCACCAGTTACACCATGTAGCCTATAGAGACAGCTTCTCTTTCATTTCTCTTGGTTTATATGACAATAAGCTCTGGACTACTGCAGGCGTAGTTTAGAGGACAGTAAAGTCAGCATCATCCACTCAAACCCTTACAAAATTTCATTCAGGGTTTTTTTGTTTGTTTTTTTTTTTTCATTTTAGAGATCTTTTTTCTGTCTTGTGAATGCTCTGTTTTCATTTCTGGCTGCTGATAGATAACTGCATCATCCAAAGCTTCTCTGCTTGTCTGGGTTGAGCATGGCTTTGGTTTCTGGACAGGTGAACGCCACAGAGACCACAGCTATCTCCACCAGTCTAACAACATTTAAGGAAGAGATTTTCTACTCAGATTGAGACCTTTGCAAGGAATTCTGTTGATGCCAAAACATTATAATTGTATTCTTCGGATAACCCATGATTTATCAAATGTTTAAATACTCGAGCTTAACTATCTCAAAAGCTACTCAGTTCACATTTGTCACCTAAGGAAATTACTAAGCAATTTGTGCATTTTTTTCTCCTGCCAGAAAAAAATGCTTTAAAGAGCAGAGCAGAATGCATCACCCTCCTTCTTTCAGCATTATTAAAACCATCTCATTGGTAATTATTGTCCTCAAGATGGGTGTGGGGGAGTGAAAATCTGTAACAGATTCTATTTTTAGAAGATAACCTTGGGAAAAACAGGAGGTACCAGAGAAACAGGCATGAGGGGTGAAGTTATGACAGTACTGAAACTAGCAGGAGACACAGGTGTACCAGGTGTCTGTGCCAGAGAGCTCTGAGGAACACAAATGTGGCCACACCTCCTGCAAGATTTAGGCTTGGCTGGCAGGTTTCAGAGGCACTTAGAATTCACAGAGACAATTCACATATTTAAAAGTTTGAGCAAGAGTTAAAAAAAAAAACAAAACCAAAACCAAACCCACAGTAAAAGGTTATTTTAAAAGTTTGCTGGATCACTTCCCATGGAGCTTTCCCCTCTCAGCAAGGAAAGCAGTTAAAGGGAAAAAAAAAAACCAACAAAAAAGCCCAGCAGAACCAAAACCTAAAAACAGCTGGAGAGGCTGGAACTTCCCTAATGCAGATAAAACAACACAGCAGTTTTATACCTACATAAATAGGATCTGAATCTGGCCTAAGGAGTAATACATGTACAAACTTCCACTCACAGCTATAACAAACACTAATACCACACCTTAGAGTGGAAGGAAAAATAAAATTCTTCCATCCTTACCACTTCCAGCAGAGCCCACTGATATCACAGCATCAAGAGAAGCCCAGAGGATGTAGAAAGTACTCTTAGTGAGGATACATTTGGACTAAAGCCACTCTCTTGGCAGTGTGCATTCCCAAACACCTGTATCTAGTATCCAGCTGATTTCAGCCCCTGGCTGCACATTATTCAGCCCCATGCAGTTCTGTCACAGAGAAGGGCTGAATAAATTGTGGCATTGTTACACCACAGTGCAGGTGCTCGGGAACAAACACATCCTGAAGCTTGTGCCTCACCAGCCATAGGGATGTTCTGATGCCATCCAGCTTTCTCTGACCCACCAAGTCAGTCCAGGTTGGATTAATCTATTCCCTTCTCCAGGCATTTTTTTGGCAGGCACTTCACTCAAAGAATATGTTTTAACAGCAGGAAAACCACCTCAAAATCCCAAACCAAACAAGTCAATGCCTGTAAAGAACCTGAATAAGTCACATAGGTGGCATCCTTCTTATCACAAGGTATCCTTCATCACAGATGCTAACATGGCTTTCACACACCTGCTTTCTCTGCAGCCTCGTGTAAGAAGCCTGACAGTAATCCCAAATCCCCAAACCCTTCCAAAAGCAGTCATTGCACATCCAGACCTACTCCAGACAATCAAAGTCCTAAAATAGGGTATGTAATGTAAAAGCCCGTTTAATCTTGTGCAGGCAAGAAATAGCAGGGACTTGCCTGTCGAAAAATTAGAAGGTATATAGCAATTCATCAAATTGATTTAATAGAGCCAGCTGCATGTGTGAATGCTGGCCCCGGCAGAGACAGTCCCAACCCTATGCATTTGCTTACAAATAGGCAAGGTGCTTTGGCACAGCTACTGAATCCTTTGAAAAAGTTGGTTTTGACATGTTGGAAAAGGACTTGGATTTTTCAGCTGCTCTCTAAGCAGAAGGCAATTCAGAGAACACACCCAAGACCTGCAGCAGACACTACTTAAAATTTGTCTTCATTATGTTCTAATTTTTACACAACTTTCTAACATTTGCAATAGCCAGATGAAATTTTTCATGTTTCTAAAAACAGAGGAGAGGTCATGAAAGCACTGTTGTACATCATTTGTTCTTTCTCTAGTGATAATCAGAGTCCAGAGTCCTGGCCCAGGGTTTCCTCTTCTGTTTTCCCTGTGATTCTTAAGCCGACAAACCAAATAGAGTTGTCAGGTTTGGTGGGTTTCAAAACAAAAGGTGTGTTAGAAGGGGGATCATTTATTGTCATATTATTTAAAGGATTTAGTGAGGAATCAAAAAATCTGTGCAAGGGTTTGTTGGAGGGGGATTAGAAAGAGAAGAGCCTGATAAAAAAAACCCCACGCACTCCAATCATAGGGTTTGTTCCTCTCCTCCACATAAAATCATAGATCATTTAGGCTGGAGAAGACCTGTAAAATCAAGTCAAATCATTAACCCATCACTGCTAAATCCACCTCTAAACTGTGTCCCCAAGTGCCACATCTGGAAGGCAATTCCACCGTTTCCTTGGGCAGCCTGTTCCAATGCTTGATGGCCCTTTCCTTGAAATTTTCCCTGATATCCAACCTAAACCTCCCCTGGTGCAATGAGGCCATTTGCTCTTGTCCTATTGCGTGTTACTTGGGAGAAAAGACCAGCCCCCAAGTGGCTACACACAATTTTCTTTCAACCTTGTTGAACCTCACCCAAGTGGCCTCAGCCCATGGATCCAGCCTGTCCAGATCCCTCTGCAGAGCCTTCCTGCCCTCCAGCAGATCAACACTCCCACCCAACCTGGAGTCATCTGTGAGCTTACTGAGGGTGCCCTCGCCTCCCTTGCCCAGATCTCTGATAAGGACATGCACACTAATGCCTTCTTGTCTTCCATGAGGGAAACAAAACCAAAAAACTCGGAAAACACTGCACTGAGACACATGGTGGGGAGGTTCTGGGAAGCAAAGCAGCAGCTGAAGTTATATGGAAATAACAACAACATTCACAGAAGTTCCCCTTGGATACATGTCAGCGTGTGGGAATGAAGGATTGAGTATTTGCATTTCCCAGTTAGATGCCAAGATAGCAAAGCTGGCAGGCTAAGGTGTTGTGGTGTTCCTTGAAGAGAGTCTCCAGCCATGAACACTGTGTGTACAGAGCTCTTCTGCTTGCAAGTGTCTCTCTCTCTAACAGTGAGTATTTTGAATTTTTTAAAATGTGCTCTAGGTTAGTGCTTATAAAAGTAAAGCATTAACAGCTCCAGCATAGCACAGCAGCTGGGCAAGCTCTGCTGGCAGAACCTTGCCAACACAACCCCAAATTAATCTTGTGCTGTGCTCCCAACCCACACACAGCAAGCAGGTAATGCCATGGTGCCAACTGCTTCAGTCAGCACATAAGAGCAAAGTGCCATGTTATTAGCTCTTCTAAAGACCACAGCAGAACATTTTGATCCCTGCATACAACAGACACCTGAATAATTAGAGTGCAGGACTGAATCCTCTGGCAGACATAGCTTTTAAAATCAGACGTAGCACTTCTGCATCTCTGCCCTCTACAACAGATTTTAGTGCTTTTATGCTGCTTTTTTTAAGGCCAGCATTAACATTGCCAATGCTACATTATTTACCAGGTGGAAAAAAAAATCCCAAAACAAATCACACCAAAACAGAGCATTACAGAGGATGAGGCATCATGATCTGTTTTAGGGCGTCCAAGTCAGAGCCACCACCAAAAAGGTCTTGCCCTCTTTCTGCATCACCCCTGGTCTGGCTCAGCCTTATAGCCCCACGGTCTTCAGGGCAGCACAACACTGCAGGCAGCAAAGCATGGCCAAGGATCAGGAACACTCTTGAACAAAGCTGGCTGTAAAGCCAAATCCCATGTGTCAGAGGTCACAGCAGGAACTGAGGATTGGGCTTCAACCCCCAAAACATCCTCTGGTATCCAGGAAGGCTGCTGGCAATAGGTAAAAGATGGTCGTGAGACACAGGAACAATGAAGAAAAGGTTCTTGGAATTGTTGACACTGTGTGGTGCACACACAGCGAGGAGGCAGGGCAGAGCAGCACTGGGACCGGGAGGAGCTTCAAGGGAATAGTCCTCTGGGCCTTTGGGCCTGAAATTCTCCTCTCCAACACCCCAGTGTCCATAGTCAGAAGTGAGATCAATGCCTAACTACACAAGATGCTTCAACTTTGTAAAGATCTTCATTTCTAGGTTATTAATTGTTGTTGACTTCCTCCCTTGGAACTTTGTAACAGCCCAGCAAGAATGAAAGTCTGGAGATTCTCCCCAAAGTCCCCCAAATGCATGAGAAACTGGAATCTGCTGCAGGGCTGCAGTACGTTGTCTCAGCAGATTCAGTGGGTAACGAGGTCTTCTGAAACAAAGTGTAATAAGTGTTTCTGCCTGGACTTGCCAAAAGACCTTAATGCAAATAGAACTGCAGGAAAATTAGGGTGGACTCTAGTGGCTGCCTCCCCCTCAGGGTTTTGGTTTTTCTCTTTTTTTTTTCCTTCAATCCTGATGAAATTCATTACAGTTGCATTTAAACTGAGGTTGTGATTTAAATTTTCCAAAGCAGGCAGGGCAGGTTTGAAAGCCTGATATATCAGAGTGTGTGTGCTTCCTGAGAACCAAGGTAGATGCACAGCCTTCCCTAAGGGGTGCCTGCTTGGTCCCCTCACCCCCTTGACATGTTTGCTGTCACACAGGGCACTGGATTCCTGGCAAGTCGAGCAGGCTTGCTCCTTACAGCCAAGCAGCCCCACATTCAAACATGCCACTACTTTCCTTGAAGGTATTTACAGTTTACTTTTTAGTGCTACTTTAAGTTCAAAGGGGCTAGTAAAGCCCCATTAAGCCATTTACATCAAACTGGTTAGTTAATTATCCTGTTGCAGGCTTTAAATTAGCAATTTATAACCCCTTCCCTGGAGATGCCAGTATTTGGAAACAACTCAGCCAGGACATTTTGCAGGCTGCAGTTAAGGAACAAAAAACAACACTAAACCAAACCACCCCCACCCCCCCAAAAAAACCCCCAAAACAACCCAGAATAAATATCTTCAGTTTTTGACTGCACATCTATTAACTCTGGGAGAATCCAGTAGGAACAGAGGTGGGGGAGAGCCCACTATTACCAGCTAGCAGGGATAGTGAGGCCATGTCTACCTTAGGCTATGCAGCAAAATGTGATTTGCAGAGGCCTAAAGCCAGCCTGGGAGGCACCACAGCTAGAGGGGGATGATTCTTTCCTTACAGCAAGATATTCTACTTCTCAGTAGCATAATCAAAGGTATTTTTACATTCATATGTACATAAATGTGTCTGCCCACAAAGGAGGAACACTATTTGAGGGTTTGGATCGGGTCAAACTGAACACCAGCATACAGCTGCAGCCCTCTTTCATGTTAGGATTAAAAAGACACATATTTATATCCCCCTGTCATAAGGGTTAATGACCCCATGGGCCAAGTGAGGCTGGAGCTGAGGGGTCACCATTCCCAGGATCTTCTCCCCTGCCAACAACCTTTAATTTCTGAGAAGGAGTCTGTTGTCCACTCAGGGACTGGTTATTCCAGTCCACCACACTCAAGAGTGCAAAGCTGCTACAGAAGAGAATTACCACCTTCCCCCCTAAATACCTGACTGCCCGAACTAACCAGGTCCTAGAGCACAACACTCTTCTCACCCCCTCTTCCTTATTTCCACCAGCCATAACTTTAGTTCTACAAATAATTGGCATACTGGATGTTTACCCGAAAATCTTATTTAAAATAAAGATGGGAGGGAAAGACTGCCCAGTTGATACCATTTTCACACAACAATCTATCAAATGTAGGAGAAGCCTTGGCCTCAATCCTGGAAGCTGTCCCAAACCAGCAAGCACTTAACACCTCACCACACCTCACCAAGAGCAGGAATCCATGGAAAGAAGGGCCACGTGGAATGAGACTAAGGCAAACCACGAGATTTCACATTAACATCAAAAAAAGGCACATCAAATTTGAGAGAAAAATTCTACTTGAAAGACATGACAGACAGATGGAATCAAGTCATATGACAGATCCTGCAATTTCTTTTTCCTTCATCTTAATACATACCCTTTTCAATAGCAAAAAAAATTATCTTCTGCCAAACAAGTGTCAGATAATCTTTAAAAAGAGAGATTAAAATCTAAGCAATTTAATTTCTTTATGCTGTGCAACCATGAGATTTATTTTGCATTTACTTGCTGCTTCTTCTTATGGAGAGTAACCGTACTACAATAATTTTTGGGATGGGGGGCAGATGGGAAGAAGAGAGGGAAATACACTTATATTTCAAACCAAAGTGACAAAATATTTTTGTACAAAATTTGTAAGATGGTATGACTTTTATGTGATTTACTGCTCTAAATTGCAAGACAGAGGCCTTATAATAAAAATACCAGTAAATAGAACACAAAATCTATATTATCTAAAGGACTGAAAAACCCAACCCCACACATAGATGACATTCTCCGAATTCTCTGCCCTTTCTTGGGAGCAGTTACACCCAAACCATCACTCGGACCAGGGGCTGTTCTCTCCTGCAAACACCAGCCTGGCCTTTGAAACAGCCCGGTGCTAACAGGCTCCAGGACTGCGTATGATTAAGGGAATTATAAAATAATGTGAAACCGGGGACAAAGAAGAAAGCAAAGCCCTCCTGAGGATAAAATGAGAGTCTTTCCTGCTCCACCAAAACCTTCCATTTCCAAGGCATGCAATACCCAGGCCTGTGCCTAGAACAGGTGTGTCTCCCTAAATACCTCCCATGTCACACTTGTGTCCATGGCCGCGCTCCCGCGGGATTATATTAGTACCAGGGCATACCAGCTGCAGCCACCCCGGCGGTGTCCTGTGACTGCTCCACGGGGGGAGCCGCTCTCGCCGCAGGCACGGCCCCTCTGCCACATGATCCCGGAGACAGACAGACAGACAGACAGACAGCGACCCTGCCACTGCGCCTTCCGAGCACTTGTGCTCCGGGGGCCGACCCAGCGCAGGGACAAGCAAGAGACCTCCTCTAGAGCAGGAAGGGGACACTGCCGGAGGCAGGGAGAGGAGGGCTCCAAGTATCCTTTTCTTTCCTCCTCTGTGCTTATTACCAGCGAATTCTCAACCAATTTATGGCAAATAGACATGCTGAAGACCTTCTTTAAATACAAAAAGATGCACGGTTAACAGAGCAAAGTCCACTCAGCCGTTCCCAAGCAGAAAATGCTGACGGGGCACAATGCAGGTATGGCTAAAGCAGGATGAAGGAAGAACAAAGGAGAGCAAGCCTCATACATCTTCAAGTCAGTGCAGAAATAGACACCCCTTGGCAATTTCAACCTAATTCATCACTAACCTTGGAGCATGCTAGCTGCTGGCCTAAGCAGCTGAAAGAGATAGTAAGAAAATTTTTATGGCAGCAAACACATCAGTGACATTTTTTGTGTCATATCTTCATGAGTGGCACGGATAATACAAAGGGAAGAGCTATTTGGTTTTAGCTATAGCTCTGCATCACAATACAAAGGAATTCTTCAGCATGAAGAACTGCCCCCATGCCATCCATCTCAGGAAAGGGATCTTGTAGTACTGATCAGGGAGCCAGAGCACCCAAGGGTGTGAGAAGCTGCTGAGCAGCACACATGGGCTCGGGTGGAGCACCACAGGGCCCTGTAGGATCTCCTTCTTAGTCCTCCTTAGCAGCACAAGTGCCTTCATTTTCCAGAGAAAATTCTTGCAACAGCTTTTAGAAGAGAGAGTATGTGAGTAAAAATTAATGGACCAATCTTGATGAGAAGTCTAACTTATGAGGAATCTACCACATCCTTAAGTTATTACACTGTTTAATTAATTCAGATTTCTAGGTTTGAGCACACATCAGGTTTATCTGCTCATCCCTACGGTAATTGGCTCCAAGCATCACAATCAACTCTTGGGGATGAAGGCAATACCAAGCTAAACGTTCTTCTCAAGTGCTTTTTCAGTCCACCTCTGCTTTTTAAACCCTCAAGGACTGGGTGATACAGAACCAAATGAACCCAACTCATCAGTCCAGTGCAAGTTGGAAGCAAAGGGAAATTCTCACATACTTTACATCCCATTAATCTCTTCATCTCACTGGCCATTTCTGTTCAAATAAACCCAGAATAAGGCCATTCCATGATACTTCATTCTCAAACAAATGAGCAGGACCTCAACACTCCCCAAATTCATCTACCCCTACAAACACCTATCCTTCTTATTACTGGCATTCCTCAGTTTCAAGAGGCCTCAAGTCCATAGCCACAAAAATCAGCATTAACTGCCAGGTGAACTCTTACTACTTAGCCAACTATTTATTATGCTGGGTCCTTCACTACCAGGCAGACGTCTGTTGCAAATGCCACCCCATGTTCTCCGACACCAGGAGTTTCAATGCTGAACAGCCACCCATAACCAAAATTTAGCATCTTTATGTTTTCTTTATTCTTTGCCAGCCAGAGTGTTAGTCACTTCCTGGCCAGTTAGCAGCCAGCCTGGTAAGAGCTCTGAACTTCACACATTTGTCAGGAAATCTTACAATACAGACTGTCCTGTACTTCTCAAGCAACTTGAAACCAAGTTGACAGAGCAGGTCTGGGTCCCCAAACAGACAAATGGAGGCCCAGCTGTATTTCATAACTGTGCCACATACAAAATGGAACCTTGAGTCTTGGTGACACACCTAAAGCAGAAACAATTATTTAAGAAGCCATTTTTTAAAATCCCCACATTTAGTGCAGGAGTGCAATCATTAACTTAATTTTTTCACAGACAAAAATTTTTCAGAGTTTGGGAAAACCAGGCCTTCTCATAAGCAACCTCTCTGCATACCCAGGGCTGTGTGTTCCCATAGGGAAAGTCTGAATTTCTAGGTGAGAGCAAAACAAAATAACTCCTTTCAGTGGGAGTAGCTGAGAACAGAGCTGTCCACGCGCCTCTGTACAGGCCTCCATCCAAATGCTCACCTCCCACTCCTGTCAGTACTTGCAAGCCTTTAATCCCACTGAGGTTCTTCACCAACCTCCAGCTATTTCATGACGTGCCTGTCTTGGGGCATAAAATCCTAGAGAGTGTCCCCATAAATCAAACACATTTGTTATATAATTGAAAAGGTTTTAAAGGGGAAAATGGAAAAAATCCTACTGTCATTAAGAAGAAAATTAATGATCTAGAGAACAGCAGTGATTAGCCAGATAGCTATTCTTTTTTATTGAGCAACCAGACTCATAATTAAGGTGTTTTTTCTTAAAATAATATATAAATAAATTATTGGAAAGTTTTACACAACTTTAACTGGTGGAATTTCAGAGTTCAAGTAAATTACAAGCTATTTCACTGTTGGACTGTCTGTCTCTAAGGCCATAATTAATTTTAATGTTCAAATTTGCAGTGCCAAACACATGACCAGGAGTAAAATAGGAAAAACCTCTTTAGGGCTCTATTGCAGTTTGTATCAACAACACAGAATACTGGAAAACAGGAGGCCAGGTGCACTTATGCTCAGAGATATCTTCAGCCTCACATACTTTAAGAAGTATTTGAAGTATAAGAAATTCAAAATTCACTTGCCCCCCTTTGGGAGGAGGGTAATGGAGATGAGAGAGAGGAAGGGGAGGGAAAAAGAGATCAACTGCTCCATTAGATACTTCATATATGAACACACAGAGGGAGTTTCCTTTATCTGTGAATCAAACCATTGCAAATAGAGGAAAAGACACGGCAATGCAATGCCAGCAGCTAAATGGGCTTTTACTTATTTATTTATTCAGAGAGCATTCAATGGTAGAGGAGGCTGTATTTAAATAAAAGTAATTGAAAGCTACCGATTTTAATTCTGTTTTACATTTACACTCTAGGTCATGAAGGATAATCAGTGGCTGGTAACTACTAAGCCATATTGATTTGCCACTAAATATAATCTGCTCTCAATTTGGTATTATTTTTTGCTAACCAGAGCTGTACTATCTCCAGCTGAAACATTTATTCCATTTCACATATATTTATCCAGCTGACATTTTTCCTCCTTCTATTATTTTAATAAACAGCCAATGACTTCTATTAGACATTTTCTCATCTGAATCAAAATGCCTGAAAATTCAAAAAATCATAATCCACTGAGAATTTTTAACTTCATTTTTCTATCTACCATACTAAGCATTTAAGTCCAAATATGTTTAACGTTAAAAACAAATTCTTTGATAAAGAAATGTGAGCTGTAGCTGATGGTTTAAAACTGAATTCACATTGCCTTCTCCTTCAAAATCTACAGCTACCAGATGCTGGCCTCCCATTAGATCTAGTTCTTATTCACCAACTTAGAAAAGGAGAACAAGCATCCTGAATTTCTTAAGCTTTTACTGTTTTATTAACTGAAATCTTTCACTGATTAAATAAAAAAAAAAAATCTGCAAAAACGGCCTGAAGGTGTCCTTGCAAAGGCAGCTTCATCTGTCAGAATAAACTCTTGCTCCTCATGCACAGGGACAGACTTTCTGCAACTGAGCATTCTGTCTTTCCTCAAACCTTTGGCAGAAGACAAGCAGTGCCCAAATAAAGACAGATCTAACCTCATTACGATCTATGAAAATTGCTTAAGGCAGCCATTGTAATTTCAAGTTTCTCTTCCTAGTTATTAAAAAGATTGTTCAATTCAATTTTAGTTGTTACATCTACAGTGCATTTGACTTTTGCGCAATATTCCACAAATTGCCATCAAAGACTACTAAAACCAGCAGAACAAGAGGTGATGCATCCATTTCCTACAATACCCATTCTGCTTCCCTTTTCTTGGCATATGTACTGAGCAGCTGTGATTGCATCTGTCCACATTTTGTTTAGCAATTTGTATTAGAGAAAAATCTTACTTTCCAAAAAAATCTTAATACATGTGCCAGATTAACAAGATAAAGCTTACTTTGCTATCAGGAAGATGGCAGAGAAACAGAAGACAGACCTTCACCTGATCAAACACAATGTTATGTGCAAAGTGCAGAAGAAACAGGTTTTCATGGAACCTTCCCATGCTACTTTCAAATTCATGTTTGCCTTCATAATCCATGATACTTCTCAAACCATTTCTGCAATAAGCTCCTTATTTGTTTATTCCTTCCCAAGATAGCAATTCCATTTACAAAATTCACACTTTAATTGCTAGCACAGACCTGTCAAGCTTAGGAAACCTGAAATGAAGTCTTTCCTTTTGGCAGCTGAATGGTGGAGGATGCTGTTCAAGCTCACCCATAGCCACACGTTGATCATCCAGTAATCTGGCTGAGGTGATTAAAGCAGGAAAAGTAGCGCTGTATTGGACCAAGTGCCATGGTCCTACATCATGCTGGACAACTGTCATGTATGCAGTTTGGACATTGAGAGAACCTCCCTGGATAATTTACCAGCATTGCTGGTTTCAAGTTGTGGCTAGATACCAAATGCACAGAACGCACCATTCTGTTCTTACAGATTTTTGAAAAAAGAAAGTCTGGATGCGCCAAAGGAGTAAAACCAATAAACCCTCTTTGCTCCTTGCTATAAACAGCAATTTTGCTGGAGAAGCAAGCAGGGGGAATAAAACTGCACATCCCTTCTTTAAAAGAAAGATGACTTGGTAACTTGGAAGTAGTCTAGTAAGAACACTATTTCCCTGCCCTAATGAAGTTCCTTGTCCAGTATTAAAGTAAAGTAATCTTTCAGTAGCATTTCAGCCACCTCAAAGGGCAATTTAAAAAATAACGTAGGGTTGTGATGTTTAAACAAACTTTTCCACCAATTACTTAATAGCATCCAGAGGCTCCAAGTAAGAAACAGGACCCTTCATACCAAGCAATTTATAGTAGCAATACACAGAGTGAGGCAAAGGACTTGAAGGGAAGGAAAATGCTGGGGGCAAGGAGAGAGGGGAGGTAAAAACCACAAGGAAAATTACTAAGTATATCCAAAATCTAAAAACTGGAATAAAAGCCAATGCACCAAAGCCCTCTTAAAAAAAAAAAAAAAAAGTAATTTCTTCCTTGTTCACCCCATCAATCAGATCCAGAGATCCAGCAGCTTCCCTGCAGCCCCCTCCAGAGAGCTCCAGCCCTTTGCTACCCCTCTGGCAGCCTTGTGCCCTGGAGGACTCTGGTGTGGCAGGTGATGACAGCTGACAGGTAGAAACTCACTTGCCCCAGGACAGCCTGGCATGGGAACTCACAAGGGCTCTGTGAGCTGGAAGAGAAATCTCCCAAGAGAAGAAAGAGACTCCTGCTATTTTGCCTAGAAAAGCCTCCTCCAGAGAGCAGAGCCGTGCTGGAAGGCGGCGGGTGAGGCCTGCGCTGCAGCCGCTCTCCTCCTCGGGGCAGGGGAATGCCACGCTGCAGCGAGCTCGCTGCTCCCAGCTTCACGTGGAAGCATTCCAAGCTACTCAGCTTCTGACAGCTCTCCAACTGCTCTTCCACGCGGTATTGCTTTACATTACATTGCTTTCCCTGCCAGGAGGCACTGCTGTATTACAGTACAGTCGTCTAGCAAAATGTAAAACTGATTTTTTCACCTCCCAAATACCAACCGACTGTTGCTGCTGCAGTCACGACTACAAGCCCTCCTCTGTGTTACACTTTCCTGCTTTTGTGCATATACAAGGGATTTTAATATCTTCTCTTCAGCCTCCTTCCCAACTTTCTGCTTCCTCCCCTCCCTGTCGTGCTCCCCAGTACTTTCTGCGGAGGGCAGCCATCCTCAGCTTCCAACCCAAGGTATCACTACGACTCGAGTTGAAAATGCCCAAGCCAGCTCAATAGGTGCATTATCAGTGACTGTAGCACGGAGAGGAGAAAGTGCGAGAAGTAACTGGAAACATTGTAGTTACTTACGGCTTCGTTAACAAGCTTAGCTTCCTGTTAACTCAGAATTTTAAAAAACATGCAGGCTACAGAGGCATTTTATAACACATACACATTTTTAGGCATTTGACTCCTAATTCTCTTCATTTCCATGTGCTTTATGTTACCTGTGGGCTACAAGGCAAAACTAGTTCCCCACACTGCAGGGTAGCTGGTTTCCTTTCTAGTTTTGAACTATAAAAATAGCCATGTTATAAGAGCAAAGGTCTAGCTCTCTCTGTTCTTCAGGAGTTGCCAGAATAGGGCCAAAACAAAAAAAAAGTGAGGGATGGCAGAGAGAGAGAAAAAGCAATGACATAGAATACAGGCAGTCTTTTTCCTTCTTACACCCTGTGCAATTGTTAAAGATCTCCTGATCCAGAGGTTGCATCCAGGCCATCACTTTTAATAAGAACTTATCTGTCCTTCATCGATTTTTCAATCTGTTTAGACTTCTGCTATCCATAACACCCTGTGGCAATGAGTTTCACGTGGTAACTGCTGCTTGACAGAGTGCCTCCTGTTTGCCTGCTTTGAATCAATTTAGCAAACACAGGAGCTGTGGAGGATCACTCCCTACTCCCTTTTCCCACCCCAATCATGACAATACAACACATCTGCAATTTCTGTAAGAAGTCACCTCTTCTCTATGGCACAGTGACTGACTTCTCTGCACCTTCTCTGCCCCTCCAATACCTTTGAAGGTGACGATTAGAACGGCACAGTGCTGAAGACACTGGAACACCACGAATTTACCCAGCAGCACACTGATGGTTTCTGTTTGGTTTACCAGCTTGGGTAAACATCCAGAGTTTGTTGTTTCTTCAGGGAGTACAGCATTTCCTCCCAGCTGCCCATTCGTCTCTCTTCAAGAACTTTCTGGGGACTCACTTCAGAGCACTCTTAAGTAGTCTGCTAAGGTGACAGGTGATATTTTTCTTCTCCCAACAACTGCTGCCACAGTTCTCTCAATTTTTTTACTCAATTCAAGTCAGTCAAAATCTCAGCTTTCAAGTCCCTGCCATTTTCCAAAATCTTCCCAAAAGCACTGCAGTTTGCAGTCACTCAAAGCTCGTGGCTACTTTCTTTCACCTGTACACCCAGTAACAAGTTCCTCAAACTAGAGAAGCAGAAAGGACACAGTTCTCCCCAGCAGGCAGGGGGGGAGCACTCTTGCATTAAAATCTATACTGACAAACCAAGGAAACTTTCTCAATCTTGTCCCAGGAAATATCCCAGTATTAAGAAATTTCCCAGGAGTCCCCACATAACAAGTGACTGTCCTGAAGGATCAGTCAGACCTGGCACTGCGATGCACAAATCACTTCCCTGC
Source organism: Daphoenositta chrysoptera (assembly GCA_013397915.1). Classification (NCBI taxonomy): domain Eukaryota; kingdom Metazoa; phylum Chordata; class Aves; order Passeriformes; genus Daphoenositta; species Daphoenositta chrysoptera. The sequence continues at coordinate 266,803 of VZRO01007049.1, read as the reverse complement.
CTCACGAGCCCCTGCTAATCCCAAAAGACATGCTTCACCAAACAGAGCTGCTCCATATAATTACTTGGTTTATCTCCCCTCCCTTGTCTGAGCTACCACGGTTCCAAAAGGCCTTCAAATTAATGATAGATATGCTTGCAGATTAAAACCCCTCTACCTGCACAGTGCTGTGTGCATCACTTGTTCACACAGTGCTCAGCTGCGGTTTCTCTGTGCTTCTTATAAGCAGCTGAAGTGCTGCTGAATTAGCAAACACTGGGAGGAAACATCAGACCAGTTTGTTTGACCACAGTTTCAGAATTTCTGGCAGGCAGTTGTAATACATCAGGAGAAAGATAACAAAAACCAAAGTTATAAACTGAAACACTGAATCTCAGCATACCTGACCAGAAAACAGCAGGTAATTTGAGAAAACAGAGACTCTTATGAACACGCAGTCAACAAAAGTATCTTAAGACAGATTAACAAAATAATAGCACAGACACATTTTACTTCCATTGTTACAAACCTCTGGATTTGAATGAGGCAGCCATAGAAATAACGACCTTTGTACACTGACAAAAATCTACAACTACCCATGAGCATAAGACAGTGTGCAAAGGCTGGGGGAATAAAGTAATCCAGTTCAGCATATTGAAACATTCCTTTTGGATATCTCATTTACTGAACATTTTGCACAAAGTGCCCGCAAAAATACACTGGGTGTGTTAAGATCTGTGGAGAAGAATCCCTTTCCTACGGTTTTCTAAGGAAACTATGTGGGATAGAACATCCCTTTTACTCAATAGGATGAGATATTTCACCAAATCCCTTGTTGGAGCTCTGACATAAAGGCAATTCAGAAAGTCAGCCAGAGACCTGCCCACACCCATCACCATGACTTTCCAAGACTGGAATGAGAAAATTTCTGTTCAAGTTTTGCACTCAGCTTCAACTGTCAGTCACCTCTGTTTTCTCTTTTGAAATATACACACATTTATACACACAGATGTGGAACTCACTTCTGATACTTCATCTGAAATCCCTACTCTGACTGACACTTGTCATGGTGCTGAATCTAATAGATGGTTCCCCAGTTAATTTAGCCCCTTTATTATAAAATGCTGCCATCTCATGAGGGATCAGAACCAGCCAGGAACTTGAACACAGAGAACAAAACAGCCTGCTCACAACAAGCAGAAATATTATCACTGTAAAGTGGTTTGCAAAGAGTGCTTTAAACACTATTACAAGAAAGTGGCAGTCTGTTCAGAGCTACACCAAGCAGGGAAAAAAGTTTGAATCACTTGAGTCATAGGGCTAGTTCCTTGCTTTTCTCCAGAAAGGAGTGCACACACAGGTGAGGAAGCAAATCATATCTCCTGCCTCACACTTGGACTCCTGTCCAGGCCTTGAGCTACAAAAAGTCAGCATGTACTGTTTGTTCACATCCCCTTTCTTTGGTAACCAACTGAGAAGCTGCATTCTTCTTAGTGTGAAGGTATCCAGCTCCAGCTCAACTTATTTCAGAGAAGATTTGACTGAGAAGAATGAGGGAATGAGGATGCCCTCCTTGAGATAAATGTTCTGGCCTCCTGTGGGCATAACTCTCCCAGCAGGAATTGACCACTGATAATGTTATCACAGAAAATGCATTAAAGCTCAGTTCTGTTAATAAGGTCCTCTCCTAGCTGAAACTAAAGGATTCCTGTTCACCTGCTATCTTCCACATTTATCTTGCCTAAAAGAAGCAGAACTACTACTAATGAGGAAAAGTCACCCATAGTAAGGGAATGGACTCTACTTCTAAGCCACAGAAAAGGGACAATGGATGAATTGACTTTGCAATTTGAGAAGGGTACTTCTTATCATCTAGGATATTTGCATAAAACAGCTTCTTCAGCTCTTGGTTTAATGAATAAAGGATACATATCGTATATTCAATACATATTGTAAATAACCACAAAGATTTGCCATCTGAAACAGCTATACATGGCTCTCTCTCCATATCCACCATTTACAAGTAAAGATTTCTCAAGTGGTCAGCTGGGAGAGCTGGAAGTGGGCAGAGCTCAATGTGTAGCCAAATTGAATCATCAAGGAAAAATTCAGACAACACAATGTTGAAAGCCTTGGAGACAGTTTGCAGTGGCTTCACTATGTTCAGTTTTTCCTTAAGCAAGTGTTTTTCTAGCAAGCTGGTAATTTTCCTGTTGTATCAAATTCCTTGATACCTCTTTGGGAGAAAATTTAGTTGATCCATAAACATTTGCACGTCTTCTTTAGGCTGTGAAAAAAATTCAAGTGAAGAGATGAAGAAACTTGCCCAAAGTGAAAATGGCAACTGCAGAGCTAAGGAGGGACCCCAGTCCTCACTCCCTTATGTCCTTGTCATTCTGCAGCTCCAGGAAAGCACAGCCAAGAGGCCCTCGGCTGAGGGACAATCGTGGAGTGATCTGGCTTCAACCACCTGAGCTCAGGGTGCTGCTCCCAGTCAGCAGCAGAATCATCACATCCATCCCTTCTCAGGGAGCCCGAGAGCTGCCCAGCAGGCACTGGGGAGAGCTACACCCCAAGATCTATCCACGGGCTTAGGCAGAAAGTAGTATCCAAGGTACCTATCATGGCAACATCTAAATGCAAGTATCAGAGCACTTTACAGACAAAAAGGGCTTTCCCCCAGGCTGTTTAAAATTTGCATGTTCCTGTGTAGCACTGAAGATAGCAGCAATGGTGATTCATTAAGATAATGATTTAAGTAGGAGGCTTAAGAAAGTCAGGGTGGATTAACATCCAGAGGGCTGCAGTTGGAGCTTCTCCACTCCAGGCTGCCACCTTCCCTTTTAAGGGAAGGGATGAATTCCAAAAGAACTATGAATTAACAGCAGCTATATCACAATTACAATGTACTGAAGCACAAGAGCACCATCTCTGCTCCAGCCCATCCTCCCTGGCAAGGACAAGCACAAAATTTTATGCTGCAGGAAAATTTTCATGGCATTTTAAATTATTGGCAATTATAAATTACTGGATTTTCCTTTCCTAGAGTAGTTTGTTAGTGTAGGTTCTCTTCAAAAAAAAAGAAGATTGAGTGAATTTCTTTTAAACCAATTTTCAATCCACCTTAAAAACAATACACATTTTCTTCCAACCAATTGTCTTTCCCCACTATTGAATAATCAGATAGGTTTGATAAATTGATTGCTCCCACATAATGATGTAAATATCCACATTGGGAAAAAGCACACAAGTCCTTTCCACACCCCAACATTTAATCAAATCGTGATCAGTTACGGGTTGAGACATGCATTCTGTCCGTAACACCAGGCTAATGCTCAGACACTAAAGGCAGCTCAGACTTCATCCCTGCTAAGACAGAGGCCTTTGTACCATGATTTTCATATTTATTTTCAGTTGCCTTTTAGAGAGATGTCCAGGCAACCAGTGTGGCTATTCTGCTGCTCACTTGGAATGGCTGCACTAGGGCATCCCGGTGTGAATTGCCCACTCACCGCTAGCTGTGCTTGGTGTGAACGTCTTTTCGGCACTCTATCCCATGCTGATTCAGAACAGAATAGCTTCCTGGAATGCAATTATAGAAACAGTGAGGGTTTGTCTTAAAAAGGGGTTATTCCAGAACAGCTAGTCCTTATTAACTAGTCCAAACTGCCTCTTCATTCGGAAGATGAATTTAACTGAGAATAGCTCTTCCGTTCAATTTGTAACTTACCTTGGTCTCGATCAATGACCCTGTTTTGATGAGCCCTTGGTAAGCACCACACACCCATAGCAGTGGCTTCACCAATAGAAACAGACTCGCAGTTGCTATGAAAGTAGAGCTGCTGCATAAACACATCTCAGCTGAGTTTGTTTTAAGTTGGGCAGATAACAGGATCAGGAAATACATTTTTAAAAAAATAGTTGTTTCAATCACAGATCTCATCAGTACTGCCTGTGACATTTTGTACTTTACAAGTCTTAGGATCTGCTTTGTTCAAGCTTGGTTTATTCCTTAGATATATGGAGACCTTAACGGCAGGGAAATTTTGAGTTCTGGAACTTCTTTGTTTATTAAGTTCTTAGCTTGCAAGATTTCTCATCCAAAAGGGCTGAGAAAGTACCTGGCACATCTTCGATGCTTATTGAATACATTAAATAAATCAAACGTTTTATGATAAAATTCCACTCCCCCACACCAAACAGATGTAAGTCCAAGTCAAGGAGGCTTGAAAAATTGCCCTAAAATTGATTTTGCTCCAGTTTTCCCCAAAGGAAAAAATTTGAGTGTGGGTTGAGACAAAAACACGGAAAATTTAAGCTATCATGAACAACTGAAAAGAGAAATGGAGAAAAGACAGAAGCCAAAACTAAACTTCACATTCAGCATGCATAACTTATATTCTCTCCAGTGTTCCATATTACAGGCATTCCTGGACTCACACGTAAAGTGGGAGTCTTTTTCATGGGCTCACCATAGTTCTAGAGGAAAATGCAAGATACCTTAATGCTGGTGTCACCTGCCTACTCAGGAAATCACAAACCACAGAGATCCTGAGAGGATAGAAAAGATAGGACCCAACACAGCTGAGGATGTCAGTACCAAAAGGATCCCGTGTCAAAAAATGGGTGATCCATTTTTTAAGTCTGCCATTACTCAATGACAGTATCAGTCTAACTTTTGGTCTCCCTTTGCACACAGGCAATCTTAGTCCAGGTATGTAATATTTTATAAGCAGGTTTTATGGGTTCTTTTCTCCATAGGAGAGAAAGTTAAGAGAGACGTGATAGAAAGGGGTAAGGGCAAATATAAATATATGCAAATCAAACCAGGGGAAAAAAAGGAAAAAAAAAAGGAAAAGAAACTGAAACCACTTCCAGTCTCTCCCTCCAATAAACTCCACACTCTCATGGTCTCTGGCACCACTTCACAGTAACCCCAAAAGATGTTCACCTGCTCCCACAGCACTAAGAAACAAACAGTGAAACAAGAACAAAGAAGCTCCCACCTAGGATGACCAATGTAATCCCCTGAGAGCACATTGCGAGGGGAAAACCTTATCATGAAAGCAGAAGAAAAACAAACACACACATGCACACACACAGCTCCACTGCTGTGCACCATTAGCATCCTCCCCACTTTCTATACACATCCAGTACCAGGAGATTTATATTCAGGCCAAAAGCTCATGCTGGCAGGAGAGGAAAGTACTTTGGAGAAGAGAGGGTAAGGGGAAAAAAAAGCCTACAGTTTCTTGGCTTGTGATCAGCAGGCTGGATGCATTCTGTGGAACTAGGCCAAAGCATTAGTTATTATATTCAAGAGAACATCTGAATCCCAGCTCAAGGGAGCCGAGTTTGCGGCTCTCATTTATGCTGTATATCAATTGAATATCAAACCACATTTTCCGCCTTCTGAATAATAAAGCTTAATAGTTTGGGACTCCCATATGGTCTATTGTTAAAATATTTCCAAACACTGGCTGCTGTTTTATTTCTGAAGGAAATATTTCTCTTTCCTCCTCAAGCTTTACTTGTTTAAAAGATGCTTGTAGCAAAAGCTAAATATATTAATCTTTTAAATATTTCCAGAGTTTGAACAAGGGCTAAAAAATGAGACGATAAGGAAAAGAAAATACATTTTGAAACCAGCTTTTTCTTTTAATGTCACATGCAAATGTTTGTTCCAGGCAGAAGCAGCTGGTGCCACCAGGCTCTGCTGTTCAGAACAGGGGGTGCAGAAGCTTTCAGACACCATGAGTTGCTCTAACAAAGGAGGGACCACACAGGTTCAAGCCATTCACAAAAGGACCCAGGCCGATTATTTGACTATTACTTACAAGGAAGCTTGTCCAGTATAGTAGGCAATAAATACTGGAGAAACCTGTTCTGTGCATAACCCAGGTTTGTCTTTTCACAAGTCCTGCTCTCTAATTAGCTACTCGTTCCTCGAGGGCACTGCTGATGGATGGAGTGTATCAATTTGGTATATTAAAAAAAAAAAGTCAAGAAACTTGCTAAATAATAAAAGCATCAGCATAATAAACACTTGGCAGTGTTAGGAACGGTCACTAGTGCTCCTTCCCAGTCCTACCAGAGTATTCCTGTGCTTTCTACTTTACAGAAAAAGACTCAGTGGCAGAGAGTCTGTAACTCAGAAGGACTGCAGTGCCCTGCTCAGAGCTGGGATGAGAACTCAGAAGTGCTCAGCTTTTGATCCTGCATTCACCCCCTGTTCCATTTGCTCAGAAGGACTCAGCTGCTCTGCGAGCAGAAGTGAAACCCTGCAGCACTGCCTGGCTGTGCACTGGTGTGACCCAGCAGCTCCACCTCCCCCAGCCCCTGCCCTCTGCCTGGAGCTCCTCCTGTGCTCTGGACAGGAGCTCTCGGTGGGACAGGAGCTCTCGGTGGGACACCTCCCCACACATCTGCTGGACACTCAGCCAAGCACAGGGTGCTGAGCTGGGCACGGCCAGCAGTGTAACAGCACAAAAACAGAGCTGTTCCTACAGCCCAGGGAGCCAAGTAGAAACTTCTGCTCTCTCCTCCTTATCTTTTGTTCTAGCCCTCATTGCTGCTTCTCATTCCAGTCTCCTACTTCCCTCCGTCTGCCAGTGTGTTCCCCTCCCCTCCACCACCTATCTGCCCCTCCATCGCCTGCTCTGCTCCAGTGTACAGGGCTTCAGAGTCAGCTGTCCCAACCCTGAAACTGGTTGCTCTTACTCATCAGCTGCCTCCTCCCCAGAAAGGAAGAAATTCCAGTATTTCAGCATTTGCTCTCATCCCAATTCGGGCAGAAAAACTGAAATTAGAGACTATGCAGAACGGAAGTTCACAAGTTTAAAAAGAAAGAAAGAAACAACAAAAAAAGGAAATCGCTTTGTGAACACCAGTGCATTTTGTGTAATTTGAAATGGAATATTTTACATTACTGAAACCAAAGTTAGTTCATTTTGGTTTGGTGACCTGACCTGAGAAATTTTGTTCTGAGTCAGTCCAATGTTGAGCTGCTTTTATTCCCACAGTGTTGCACTGCCTCAGTCACTGCAGCTTGGCAGCCTGGTAACCCTGGCCTCACTTCTGGGTCAGCCTCCCGTGCTGGAAGGCAGTTCCCAAAGCACACACCGAGGTCTCCTGTGGCACAGCATGGCCCCTGTACTGCCACATGGGAAGGCCAGGGCCCTTGGAGCCCAGCAGAATAGTCATCCATCAGTCAACAGCTCTCTGAGCAGTCAAGGATGACCTGGAATCCAATGCAATGTTTTGAACCAATCCCAAGTGAAGCCTTTTAGATCAGTTAGTGAAAAGCAAAGCAAAATTATATTCCCATTCAGGCAGCATAGACAGGTCAATGTAGCACTTCTGGTAAAAAGCTAAGTTATTAATTTTACGGGTGATCAGAAATCTAGCATTGGGCTTTTCTCGGAGGAAAATAATGTTTGCATTTTAAAGAAACTACACTGTTCTCTGCAAAAGCCACTCCAAGGAAAATTCAGATCAGTCTCCTACTGACCACAGCAGCATTCTTACAAACTAGCTTAAAAATAATACAGTGAACAAATCTCACTCCTGCAGAAACTTCCTCAGCAGGGAGCTTAAATTATAGCAGTATCAGCACCCTTCTGCCTCCTACCCAGCTCCTGGCATGACCTAAGGACTGTAGGATTTACTTCATCAGCCGAGTTTAACAACTAGTTCAGAGACTGACAAGTATTGAACCAGGGGGGTTGCAACAGATGTCTGAATGGTCAACACCTTGCTGCTTTAAGCCAAGGCACAGGCAGAGTTTTTATGAGAGTTGGGTAGAAACAATTGCTGGTGGAGCTGCTGAAGGCTCTGAGTTCTGCCCCAAACGTTAGGGATGCCACCAACTCATGCTCAGCAACCAGTTCTTAAAACGAGTGGAGAGGACTCAGAGGGAAGATTAGTATGCATTCACAGAAAGCTATTTTAGTAGTTTTCCTGTAGACTCTGTAATGCAGCTCTTGTAGGGTGTGTTCTTCCCTCAGGTCTGTGTATCTGAGAGAAGGCACAGTGTGTGTGTATGTATGGATTTGATTTACTCTTGAAAAAAAAGGAAAAGGAGAGACACTTAGCCTGTAGTTTCAGTGTTGGGAACTGCAATAAACCTCTCTTTTTAAACCCCATAACCTTGTGACTGTTTTATAGTTATAAGGACTTATAACCAGAGAAAGATTTAGCCTAACAGTGATCTGCCCTCACAGACATTAATCTGTCACATCTAATACAAGGGGAATAAGGAGACGAACTTTTCCTCTATGTAATTCAAACAGATGGTGTATGGCTTTGGTGGGAACTTACTGTAAGTTGCCCCTGTAACAAGGGTAAATTTGGCAGTGCTGCACACCCGAAGATGCTATTTACGAGTCAGTGTGAGAAATATCTCTGCACGATTTCCTTGTGTTTTAAAACCTGAATTCTCTACGACCGTATCTCACCACTTTTGTGGTTGACACATTCAACCAGTTTTCCACCCACTTTTTCACCCCCTTTTTGCCAGCAAGATTGAGTCTCTCTTGTTTGCAGTTTTTAACTCACCTCAAAGTAATATTTTACTTTAGAGGGATCATCAGAAGATAATCAAGTGCATCATGCCAACATGTTAAAGCACAGTTTTCTACCAATATTTCAAATATAATTTTCTTTGTCTGGGCTTACAGTACATTCTTTCTTACCCTGCAAAGCACACCAAAGTCTTCAGGTTAGTTTCTCTTTCCTTCTTCATACCCTCTATAAAAACATAAAAGGTTTATTTTCTCTCCTTCTCTCGTTTTCCCCCAAAACCTCAATGTCCAATTTTTCTTTTCTAGTTTTATCATACAAGTTCTCTTCCCTGCTTCTCCAGACTCACAGTAAGAAGCATTACTTGATCACCTTGCTCTGGGTTCCTGCCTCTTCTCCAGAGGAGCAACAAGTGGCTCCTGGGACACTTTGCTCTGTTTCCTCTCTTGGAAGACAGCCAAGGCTTACTCAACTCTGTCTTCCTCAGGTCTGCCACTCAGCCCACTAACCTATCCCCATTTTCCACCCACACTGAACAAGACATAAGGTTTCCAAACTTGTCTGGAGAGCTTAGTCCCAAATTCAGCTCCTTGTCCTGTAAGAGACCGGACATGAAACCAATACCGATGCTTAAGTGTTCCAATGATATCTCAAAGCAGGTGAAGACCATTATTGTCAGATTCCTAGCATGCAACAAGGCTGATAGGGAGCACTGAAAGATATGGGGTAGCAAGAGACCAAATTCACTTGCAGTGGCAGTCCAGGGGAGTATACTGAATTCAAAGGAGCAGTAAACTTAGACACTGGTTTTCCAGACTGGTCAGGGGAGGATTGGTATTAGAGAACCTGAGGGTAATCCCCAGATTACCCTTCCACACGCTCACAGGGAGCAAATGTCACTTTGCATGGTGAAGCATGCCAGCTCGGGAGCACGCTCTACGTTTCATGTTAATGAGTATTAGCATGGAACCCAACTTCCTTCCCCTCCCTAATTTTTATATAATTAAGGATCAGAACGAGCATTTTGTTTCAGTCTACAACAGTGACAGACAACAGCACTACAGAATAACAGCAAAGGGAGAGAATGAAGAAAAAAAAATGCAGGTGGTAGACACTTACTGCTCTGGCCACTGCATGAAATGAAGGCTTGAGTGCACATTTTTGCCTGATTGCATAGCTGTCTCTGCTGCCCATCTAATCTGCTTAGAAAACTGGTTTTGAAGGATACGGTTCAGACATACCACTCGCATGGGGAGGGGGGAATGATGAGGGGAGAAAAAAAAAAAGTGCTGCAGCTGCAAAAGATAAAATAGAGACAACTAATTTTCTCAGAGCTTGCAACACAACCTCTCCCCCTCCTCCACATGCAGTCACTGCACTGGCAGGATAAGCTGGAGATTCTCCAGCGTAAGCAAAGAAGGCACAAAGAGGTGTGCAGGCCCTTCTCCATCCGCTCCCCACAGGCCTGGGGGTACCACAGAAAGCGGAGGCTGACAGCCCTGCTCTCGGGGAGGGGGACATTCCTCCGCCCCCTCGTTTCAACTGCATTCCCCTTTTCCAGAGGGGACGTGAGAAACACACGGTGCTGGATGTTATGCCCAGACAATAATGAGCGTAAGGGAGCTGCAGACTCCTGCTGTACCAATTGGTGGCTGGGTTCTGAACTCTCATTGTGTGATCCGATTTCTCCTGTCATTCAAGCCATTTTGCAAACTCCACGCATACGTTCATTTAAGCCATGTGTCCTGAAATCTAAACAGCTGAAGGGGACAGGGAGAGAGGGGTAGGGAGAGAGGAGAACCACTGGATTTCTGGTGACAGTGTCCAAAATACACATTTGCACAAGGAAGTCTCACTTTAGATAGTCACTTAGCAAAACAACTACAGCTGCTGACAGGCAAGAGGTACAGTTTCAAGTGACCATCAGACATAAAATAGGCCAAATAAATTACTGCAGTCTAAAGGGAGTGGGTGTGTGTGCTCTCACAAATCTAACAGAGATAACAAATGGATTACCACTGGGTGACCCAATGTCAAGATTAGCAGCCCCAGCTCTCATTTCAGTTACACCGTAGCAATGACATTACTCAAGATCTAGCAGAAGTGAAACTGAAATCAGAGTCCAACCCAGCATGTCAGAGAGGCAGCTGCTTTAGTGTTTTAATGCCTAGAATTTCAACCCAGTTTGCTTTGTTTCAAGAGCATAAGCTGCGTCTGGCAGAAGGGGCAGCAGCCTTTGCCAGCTGCCACGTGACCTGCAAGGATGTTTTCTAAATTGATTTTTTTTTTTTTTTTGAGGTGGGGTTGGGGGAGAGGAAGTAGGGGTTGTTAGTGATAGAGGTAGACAGCATGAGAAGTATATTGGCATGTTTTGGCCCTTTCCTCAAAGGTATTTTGTCCTTTATTTCCATTCTGTCCCCATATATACAGTTAGCCTCTCCTCTTCACTCTCCTACACGTACACCCATGTTTTTTTTGAAAGAATCAGGAAGGCCAGTTCTGGCCATTGCAGGGTCTTTGAGGAGATATTGTGTGAGTGCTTACTCCCTCAGTTAAGTAAAATATAAGGGGTTTTTACAAATATAAAAATAATTTTAAGCTTTCCAAATATTAATTGCTTACAGAAATTAATCATCTGCTAACAATAAACTCCCCAAACAAATGAGAAGATACTTTCAGTCTGACTGAAATGCTTTCCCTTACTAGTTGCTAAGAATACCATTTTCTTGTCTTTTACAATGGCTGTTTCATTAGTTCTCCAATTATCCCAACATTTCAGTCCTTTCTCTTTCACAACAGAATTAAAAAGGTCCAATTCCCATCTCCAACGCAACTTTCAGAGTCCTGCAAAACCAAGTGAGAAACTGGCAATTATGAGGAGCCACGGAAAGCCCTCAGGGCAGAGACTGACTACGTGGGTTGCAGAGTCCACCTGCACACCTTTTCTTACCACATCTCCCACAGCCCCCTCCGAGTCTGCCGAGCTTTCACAAGTATCTACTACGGACTACACCCGACTGTGGCAACTGGGTGCTGGAAGTGCAAAGAGGAGCTGAAATGCTGATAACCCACGCGAGTGCTTAGAATAGCAGATGCCAGGGGGAGAGAAGGGGGCCACCAGCTGAATTTGCATCACACAAGGAAATAAGTCAGTTGGGCAAAAGCCCCATATGGCTGCTTGGGAATGCAGAGCTAAAAGGGCTTTCACTGCTTGGAGAACTGCAGATCTCCTCCAGCTTCTCATCTCACTCTCTGCAACTTGGTGCAGAAGCATACGGAAAAGATTTCAAAACCTCACAGTACTTCTTATTATACAAGAAAAACAACTAGTCCTTTGCATGAGTATGTTTTCTGCATTTAAGAATCAAAAAGCACTTAGCTACAGCACTTGCCCTCTATCCACTTAAGGGACGAAAGGCCCAGCCTAGCTTGCTCAAGGTCAAATAGCAAGTTCAGCAGCAAGAGATGACAAGGGCTCAGGTACATCCAAATCCCATTCAACTGCTGTACCCATTAGACTGAAGAGATGTTAAACACCCTCATGGCGTCAAGAATGACTAATGCCCTCCCAGGTCAGCTTGTGATAGAGAACTAGGAACTCACACATCTCCTTCCTCTGCCTCCCACTCCTGTATTGTTGCAAAGCCCACGTCACGAGATTTTCCTAATCAGCAATTAAATAGTTAATGCTTACATTGCAGCAGATGGAACAGGAGTTGCTGCAGGGAAGGTATGCAGAGGGAAGGAGGAGAAAAGAGACAGCAAGGAGGAAAAAACAGAGAAACAATCCTAAAGGAAAGTAGTTTTCCCACTAAAAGGAGTGATTAGTTGACTAGACAACATAACCCTTAAGACTTTGTCTAGACTAGGATAAAATGCTATATTGTTGAAGGTGTTTGAGAGGCATAGTGTAGGTAAGGCTCATAGCCTTTGAGGATGTGGTAGCCAAGGAAGAGACTAATTAGGACATGTTCACTAACATGTCTTAATGTTCCATGTTTAAATCCTTGCCCAAGAACTCAAGGCTATGCAAAGCAAAGGTCTCTGATGCTGTTCTAATGATTGTAAAAGCAAAGCTATGACACAGTGCAAAAAAATCAGAAGGGTGAGGAATTGCTCAAGTCTCACATCCCCCATTTTTCTTACGCTCATTGAATACCTGTGAACATTTGCATCTTAAAATATTCACCAGCATTTCACTAGACAACCTACTATGACATTTTTCCTCTAAAAATCTAATCAAAGGCCTAAATGCCAATAGTAAAAGAGACCACAGGCTAACAGCCTACACTCCTACAAAACTTATCCTTTTGCACCAGTGTTTGCACAGCCAGATTTCAGAAAGAGGGTGTGAGGGGAAAAGAAGACAGGACTATGAAGAGTGTGCCCAAGCCTTCAGCAAAATCATCATTTTGATAATCCATTACCAGATTTGTAATTAAAAGCAAATCCCACCTGGTTCTGAGAGTTGTTACACTAAATACCAGGAGAATCACAAATGCTGTAGCTTCTTCTTAACCCTTCCAGCAGTATTTCAGGACCCACCTGTCATTTTAAAAGACTGATCGTTTTTCTCCCAGCTTGTTGCAGGCTCTAGGTGTGCCCCTAACCAAATAGGCTTACCACTTAAAAGCTTAATTGCACCTGTGGCTTAAACCTTATCCCAGATTTCACTCGGGAACATTTGGATTTGGGTGTTTCAGGTGTGAGACTGGGGCCTGCATTCACAAACAGAGCTAGGCAAGTCAGAGTAGGAGCCCCCGGTAAAAGCAGGCAGTACATTGGGGAGGAGGGAATGGGGAAGAAAGAAGTGCTTTTTTTCCATTTTGATCACGTTTAACTGTATTTACATTTCCACAGCTGGGCTTGAGTAATGTCCACCTCCTTGTTTGTGACTGAGGGCAGGTTTCAGAGTCTCAGATTTCTTTTCCACAACAAAAAGATCAAAGTTTGAGCCACTTGTGCAACTTAGGTGTTTACAGTGAGCTGGTCTAATCGCATGGCAAGCCCTCCCTCCTGTTATCAGTCTCACACTGAGCCAAGCTCCTTCATTCCATAAGCACCAGGGAGGACTGAGAGGAGAGGGCCCACGTCTGGTGTGGATTATAACCCACCATCCCTTCTATCTACTCTAACATGGGAACTAAAATACAGTGTGCAAGGGAAGGGTTTAACATGTTCAAGTAAATATTCACTCGGGATGTGGTCTGCAGGGCTGACAAATCATTTCCAGGTTGTATTTTTAAAGAAGCTTTCTAAAAAGCAACCAAGTGCTGTGTGAAGAACCAGAATGAGAGAGAAGGCACCCTTCACTCTCCTTCTCAGTATTGCCTAGGTAGTACAGGCTCATGGTGCATCTTATTGTCAAAGAAAACCTGTGCTGCCTTGTCAGAAGTTACTGGCAAAAGAAGGATAAAGAAATACAGCAGAGTAGGACTCCACGCAGACAAGCGTCCACATTCCTAATCTTGCTTTGTCTCATGCAAGGACACACAAACTTTCTGGGTCTTCATTTTGTAAGCTATGAAATGGAGCTAAATTTTAGGGTTTTGTGAAATGGTTTTTAATTAATAATTGCAAAGCACACGTCTTCAGATGAAAGGTATCATATAAATATTAATGAGCTCAGACTACTGGCAGTATGCATGTCTCTTAGGAATCGTAAGCACCATGGATGGATCAAAGAGGACAAGTAGCTCTAAGAGACAGAGTGGTGGGAGTTGTCCCTGTCTTTAACTGTATTTTAAAGTAGATCCTCAAGACTGTTGTGGATATTCCCTATCAAGTTACAGCAGCTTTCAATTAAAATGACATTTTATCCTTAGGCAAAATTCCACCGCGTACCTTTTAATATTAGCAGGGCACATTTCCACTCATGTAGATATTTCTTCTACATACATGCATTACTAGATCTTTGTAAATAGGGGGTCAAACCAACTGGGAAACAGGGATTTTACCTTCATTTTCATCAAAATAAATACCCCTTACCTAGTTACAATGCTGAAAAACTTCCAGCTCCACTGCAGTGCCGTGAGAAGAAGCAGGATGAGGATGTGGCAGCTGTTTGCTGCACAGTGCTCGTAGCTCAGCCTGGCAGCACTTCAGACACGGAGCTGTCCTCTGAACGAGCAGGGCAGCGAACGCCGCACGGTGCAGGTGCCGCTCCCGCTCCCCTGAGCAGGGGCAGCGCGGGCCGCGGGGAGAGCAGCGAGGCGCTGCGGGGCCGGGCGCGGGCTCGGCGGTGCGGGAGGGAGCGGCGCGGGCTCCGAGCCGGCTGCCCCGGCGGGCCGGGGAGCAGGCACGGCCTCCTCAGGAATGCGGCATGGCCGCGGGCCTCGGCAGCGCTTCCCGAGGAGGTGCTCGCCTTTGTTTCTCTCAGGGTCCAGCAGGCCTGTGGTTTTTTGTTGTTGGGGGGTGGTGGGGAATGTGGGAGAGTTGCCTCGTTGGGGCTTTAAAAAATACATTGGAAGACAACAGGGAGCAGGGACCAAAGGTATTTCTTTGCCTGAGGAAAATTCAGTTTTATCAGCTACCTTCCTACGTTTCTCCAGCTGTAAGGTGCCATGGGCAGCTTTCTGCCTACTTCTCTGCAGCCAAGCATCCTAAATGCTTTGTGAGCCTGACGCGTGGCCAGCCAGGGGATCTACAGCAACTTGTCTCCTGTCTGGGGCTGCGTTTCATTTCCTCAGCGGAGTCAGACCCATGGCCCTCTCTCTGTCCTGCTCACCTCAGGCATATTTCCAAAAGCTCTGTTCTCCGCAGTTGCTGCTAAGGCACTGCCATAGCTGCTTCTGGTTTTGTCTACACGGAGCAACTGGGACTGATTGCTTAGTGCTAGTAGCAAGAACAAAAATCAAATGGCGTAGGCACACTCAGAGTGCTCGTAATTGTGTCCCTGAGCTGCTCAGAGGGAGCACAGCAAAGAGATGGCAGTAAGAGGCCTTACCACTTCTTTGGCAAAAGAGGTTGAAGTTTGGAAGATGCTCAGTATAAATAACACCTTGATAGTTCAGAAAAAAAAAAATTCCCCAGCAATTAATTTCCTGCTGGGTTGCCAATAAAAGATGGGATGTTCACAACACGGTGAGTAGTGTCCAAAAAATGGTCTAATAATAACTTGCATCTACTTGCTGTGCTTAGTGCTAAAAGGTATGACAGAAAATGTAACTGTGTTTTGATACCAAATAACATCAATCTGGATACCATGCCAACAATTTTTAGACAAGGAACCATGAACCCTAACAAGAGAGATTGGGAAGTTAATTTCTTCCCTGACCACACCAGGGAATTTTACACCTCTGTATGAATAATGTTTTCATAGCAAACCCAGGCATCAGTCCTAGCAAATACCTCTCTGTAAACTCTAGCCCAAAAGAATCGCTTTGGAAAAGGTCATACCACCTCCTGTTCCCAGAATTAAGTTAATTAGCACTTGTCCCTCTCTGTATAAGGTCAGGGATCCTCCCACAAAGGACGTACACAACCAGATTGTTAAAAGATGTACATATGCCCTCTTAAGCAAACAGGCTTCTTTGTAGTATCGCTAAGATTCCCTCTGGTCATCCCTGTAGAACTCCCAATTGGAAGGGAAGCAGGCTGGGAGATTAGTGTAACCAGTGCTTTGCCAGGCACAAGGAGCACAGTGCAGGCCAATAGGAGGGCTGATATTTTAATACTAGGTAGTGATCTCTCTCCATCTGGATGATTTTATTAGGTTCAGTATCAGCCTTCATGTAGAATGAAGTATCTGAACTATGGGAATGTTTTCTCATTGAAGTTGAAAGATTTGCAATGCATTTTCCCCTCTGACACTTTATTTCTTCTTACTCCATCCAGGTATTTGTGCTATATATATTATGGAAGTATTTCACTTCCCCTCCATGTGACCACCTACATGCATTGACAGAAAGCAAAGCCAGGTAAGACCTGCTATCAGTTATATCGGGGTGCAACTTAAGTTTGATCAGCAATGAAGGTCAACACACTGTTATGTATTTTCTGTCCACAAAAATGTTACACAGTGCACTTACTGAAAGAGGTTTAAAAATAGCCTAGCCCACACAGTTCTTGGGCACAGAAATATTGTCAAAGGTTGCCTGCCACAGAACTCAATTGCTGATTTCCAGCAGTAGTTTAGGGACAGAAACCCAGATCCAAGAGTTTAATTACCAACATGCCCATTCTAATCTGACTCTAACACAGCACAAACTATGTAGGATGGTAAACCCCCCTTTCTGTCAGCCAGCCATGACTGCTTGCTCTGAGCACAGCCTCGAACCTGCTAAGCAAGAAAGGAGTACACCAAGGAGGACAGGCTCCAGTTCCCCAGAAAGAGCACTCCTTTGCAGGCCCATAAAAAAAGGGTTCAGAGACTATTTGTGTCAACTCCCTAAACCACAAACCACAACTAGCCCTCCCTCTGAAGCACTTGCATGCTGCTCCTTGCAAAGCTGGAGCAAGATATGTTGGCATCCAGATCACCGCCTTTGGGGGCCCACCCATCCCTCTTGGTCTCCTTCCACCCCTTATCACAGACTTGCAGACCCTCTCCCTGGGCAGCAGCAGAAACTGCAGTGTATTTGCCTCCAGGTTTGGCACCCTTCTGTTTCACCATCGCCCTGCTCTTCTGACCCAGCGTGCAGCTTGCCCACCCTGCTGGGTCCTCTGATACCGAGAGGGAGATACTATGTAGAGAATCACGAGTAATAAATGTGAAACTGGCAACTCTGGCATTTGAAACAAAAGGGGATTTAGGATGCACTTGGCATTTCAGCTTTAAAGTTTAAAATAAATGAAGCAAAACTGAACTGAAGCAAAGGAATGGCTTATGGGCAGCTCAGACTTGTCCTAGACTTTCAAACCAGTAATTCCCCATAAATACTCGTAATTTCAAACATAAGAAAGGGGAAGAGGAGACAAAACAAACTGAGTCAACTGCTTACTGCCTTTCTGATTCAGACTCCTCAGCAGATGTAGGACAGAAAATTATTCTAGGAAAAAGTTCCTTTTTATGTATCTGGGACAGCCCCCAAAATTTTTACCAGAGGGGAAGAAGAGGACAAGAACTAAACTGCGAACTTGTCCGCACCCTAGCAGGAATTCACCCATTTTTCACCTCCCACAGGTATCATTAGCATGCTACTGAGAGCAGAAAAAAAGCAGCTAAGATCAAACACAAGCTAGTAACAAAGCTCTTCCTCTTGTCATCCTGCAATGGGCCAGAATTTCTGGCTGCAGCTCGTCTTTCCCTGAAAGGCTGGGCTAGTTCAGAGTCCCTTTTAAAAGAAGTGCCACACTATGAACGTGCTACAGCTGCGACACAGAAAGTGCAGAAGGCAGGAAGTCTGACGTTCACACCAACCTCAGCCCCTTCACTCACACCTCTTTTCAAATAGCTTTAGCACATGGAGCCCACATTTTCACGTTCTCAGAACTAGCTTTATCTATCACACTGCAAGTTTAAGAGAATTTTTTGAAATAAGTCTCTTTTTCCACATTCAAAGACTCACTCAACTGGGAGCAACTTTTAAATTGTTTTTGTAAACCATTCCCCTCTCTGATTTTTGCAGTAAGTTGCCACACTCCCTTTTAAAATAGTATATATAATTTTTAAAAAATAAAATACAGATTGAAACACCATACCAACTGTTGTCACAGTCCAAAAATGTCTGGATTTTCAAACTTAAGTCCACCACTGTGTAAAAAGGCCACACACATGTAAGTGTCAATCAGGCTCAGTGGCAAAACAGAAGGACCCAGGCTGAGCCTGCAGAATGGCACAAACTTTCCTGGACAGAAAAAGTGTGCCAGTTCTCAAGCCATCTGGAATAATTTCTGCATTTTTCAATGCAGACTTTTGGAATTTGACCTCAAGAAGCCAGGTGCTTGATTTCTGCATCTCCTGCTTTGCCGTGTTTGGTGACAGAACAGGAAAAGAGAGAAATAAAGAAAAATGTATTATTTACAATACATTAAGGCTACACCTTAATTATACCTAATATTACCATAGCGACTGTTTTTGCAGGCAACTCAAGCGGTCTGTTCTTTGCCCAAAAATTCTGTAGCTGATCCTGTGCATTTTTAACAGAAACTCTATCTCCATTCCCCTCCTCTTAGCACCAGGATTAAAATAAAGTAACATTCAAAGTATTTGTGGGGAAATGGCAAACAAATGGGTAGTAAAGCCTGGAGATTGCTTGGCAGCAGAAATTAGCTATGGCAAGTAACTCAGTGAGGGCAACAAAACCCAGCGTTGTCCAGCATTTGGACACTCAGCAGAAGACTGATGGGCGAGGGGAAAGGGCCAACCCCACATGATACTGCCAGGTCTCAAGTACTATTTTGAATCAGGTAAACTAATATCTCCTGTACCTGTTCCAAACCACAGAGTAATACATGGTCTCTCTTTCTACAAAGTCTGCTGGCTGCCCCCTTTGGAAGTAGCATCTATCTTGGAGAAGATCTTGTATTTTCTCTTGGTCTCTGAAAAAGGATCCCAAACAAGTGGCAGGGACACAGGGGTTTGGAAGCCTTTGCATGTTTATCTTTACTGATAAGGCTGCAATCCTTGCTGCAAGCACATCAGCCTGTGTCTGCAGCAAAACCTTACTCCAGTTGATGCCTGCCTTGAAACAGGCTTCCTCGGGACTGGGCAATGCCTTTAACCCCTTAGTGCCCCATCTAAAGAAGCCTTAGCATAGATTTCTTTTTCTTGCTTGAAGATGCATCATGTTTTCATACAACTTAAAAAACAAGCAGGTAAGCCAGACCTGCTCAGAGACAGCAGCAGTACAGATTATATAGATTATATACCTCCACTGATACTATCAGAGCAATTTACCCTCAGAGAGTTTCATCTCCCAAAACCTCCTCTGGTTCTGTGCAGATCAAAAGAATTGTCCATTTAAAATAAAGGGATGCAGCTATCCAAACTGTGGGTGGAACACATAAAAATTCATTAAGAGGACTTCTTGAAATTATTCTGTCTAATTGATTGGAGACCTTCAACCAGAGCTATCTGTATTCTTGGAACTGGAGAATCAACTACAATTCCAAGCCATCTGATCCTTTTCTAACAGGTTAACTAACCTTGTTCCTGCAGCTTTGTTAATGAAATCTCAGATCACGCATAAACACGCGTGCAAAGGACAAACATCCAGAAAGTCACCAGGGATCTCCCCAAGCTCACATGCCAAGAGCTTGGACACCCTGACATTGACAAACAAGTGGCTTTTCTCTGACAGCATGTTTCATTTATTTCCTCCCACTTGCTCTTTCCCCATCTTCTTCCTACACCACTGAGTCAACCTTGACCAAGCAGGTTTCAGTTACGCATGTGCTTTGCCGGAGGTGTTTTTAAATTATGTTTTTAAAAGTTTATTTATAGTACACACGCACAGTGCATGATGCTTTCAGGGCTTCTGGAGACTTCAGCATGTCAGGCAGGACTTTGCCAGGTAGAAGGAAAATGAATTCCTCAGCTGGCCCGTGGAAAACCACCTCCTCCCCACTGTGTCTATCTACGCACCCCAACTCAAAGATGGAGTGCAATAAAATAATTTTTACTCCATTATCTCCCACCCATTATTTATAACGTCCATGATTGACATACTGGAAATTCCAACTGAAGAAATTTAGAGAAATCCAAGTGATCCCCCTCCAACTGATCTCTTACCAAAACCAGCAGTCCGTGAGACGATGCAACTATTCTATGAACAATTTCCCATTAGGGCAAGGGTTGGAAAACAGTCCAGTAAAGTGAACGGGGTGAAACTTGCAGTCAGAGTTACATGGTCGAGCACTCCTTGCATCTGGAAAAAGCAAGTTTCATTTAGGGGTTTGTCCTAAATGGTTGTATTTGACCCATGTGACCAGTTTCTCTTTTCATAAAAAAAATGTAACATGACCACAAGATCATTTCCAAGCAGAAAAGCAAATATTTTCAGGAGCAAGTCTCTCAGCTAAGTTCTGACCCTAAAAGACAGTTGTTCTTGTGGTTTGGCTTCTCCCCTATATGCAGCACAAGTCTGGTTTTACTGCATAAACCTTTGCTATGCACAGGAGATCCCCCATCCTGCTCCCTGCTCTGTACCTGGCCTTGGCAGGGAACATCCACTGGACAGGCCCTTCAGATCAAAGGGTGTGTTCATGACTGGTTTCAGGACAAGTTTAACTTTCCCTGTTCTGAAATGGTACAAGTTTCTGAAATATTGTTTCTTCAGCTGCACAGTGAATACAACCAGAACAAGTTACTCAGAATAATGGCTCAGAAACCACAATTTTAGGAGGTGGCACAGAAGCGTTCTGAGAGGAGAAGAAAAGGATGTGGTGGACAATTTGCTAATGCCCAGAAACTCTCTGTCTCGGAACAAGCAAGCTGCACGCCAGAATGCCTCGGGACAGGGCTGAGTCCATTGCTCTTTCCACAACAGCAGCTTTTTCTAAATAAAGATGTCTTTACACGCAGGACTTGGGAAACTTAATTCAGATTAACTAAAGTTGTGAATTTAAAGTGAATTAGCTAAACCACATTGTATCTCTGTACAGACACCCTCATTTAGTATGAAAAGGAACTTTAATTTCATTTATCTCATTCTACTAAATTAAAAGCATTTTAATTCTAAGAATGCCCATGCAGGGTTGCACGAATGATGAAGTTTCATGCTATGCTGGAGCTGAATGTGGCATAGGAGGTCTTCCAACTTCCATGCTAAAAAATGCTCATTTCCCACTCACTTAAAAATAAGCTAACTAAAATGATAAATTTTATTTTCCTAATTGCCTACATATCTAAAGCTGCATTTAGAAAAACTTACCTCTGGCTCTGCATTTGTCTTTTGCTTCAATCTACCAGACCATATGCATTGTTTATAAATTAAAGTATCAGAAGAAAAAACAACATTGATATAATAAAAAAACAGGAAAAGGCAACAGCACATAAGAAATATTCCTGGCATTACTTAAAAAAAAAAACAGACACCAGACCCAAGCTACATCAGCAACAGTCTGCCAAAGGACCTGATCTAGACCATTCCATGAGCTACTAATTTGATTACCTAACAGAGAGGATAATTCTCAAGTTTTAGAATTGAGATTGTTGTGTTGTTTGTTAGCAACTAGGTATGTTTCCAGTTATCTAAGTAGTATGGACCTCTTAAAGCTTCATCATTAAAGCTTACAACACCTCAATGCAGATAGTGGCTTGGACAGAACATTTCTTCATCAAAGGACTCAGCAAAAATCACAGAGGAGAAATGACAGGTAATGGTCAGTTTCTAGCTGCTGTTTGGGAAGAGATTCAACTTCTCTGCTTCAGTGTACCTGGGATTGCTGGGAGAGCTTGCAGCAAATCAGAACCACAGACTAGAGAAGTCCAGGTAGCACAAGGGAGACTGACCAACTGCTTGAAGTGAGAGCAGTCTGGTGACTGTGGTTACTAAACAGGCTGAACCCAAAAGATCTTCCCTACGGAATACGTGCTACTTTCCATGCCACTGCTTTTCGAGTTGGAGAGGAAGCAAAATAAGGATAAAGAATTTTTATTATAGATCTTAGGTAAACAACACTCTGGCTCCAGTGCAATCTTCCACAAGAAAGAAAACCAACTTCTCAAGCAAGTCCAGATTGTTAAACAGGAGACAGATGAAAGCGTTGCCTCAGAATGCAAGGAAATCCCAGGCTGGCTGGTCGGGAAAGAATTAGCAATACATAATTAAAAAGAGCACTCTCCCCTTCCTCATCCCTGAGGTGAACACAGGTCCTGCATATCACTGACTTCTACATCAGCAGCAGACAATGAAGCTATTGCTTGGGCAATAGCTTTCTCCCCAGGCCTCTCTCCCTCATGCTTCCAGTTGCTGGAGGCTGTTTCACACCAGTTCCTGCAAAGGTCCCTGTGTGGCAGGACATGCTGTTTGCATGTGCAGCTTGTGATGAAAGATTTGGCCACTGGAGAACGCCAGGAGGGAGGAAACCAGATAGCAGCTCTTATCATGACTCACAATAGAGGTTCAGTGGTCCCCTACTGGTGGCCTTGATTGAGCACCAATGGAGCCAACCCTCCTGCTCTGGTGTTTAGAAGACAGGAGCAGGGCAGAGCTCAGATCACACTTCACTGAACAGAGTAAATTCTGTCACTTGGTAATACTGCCTGGAACAGTCTCTCAGCATCCTCTGCAGACAACGACATCAGCAACACACTATGGAGCTCTAGCACACCCCTTGCTACAAGAGCTGGGGACTGAGGACCAGGCCAGCACAGTGCAGTGGTGCAGCTGAGCTGTGCTGTTCCTTGGCACCCAGCTCCAGAGGCAGGGAGTCTGCAAGAATGGCTTGAGTGCAAGTCTGTCATACATGAAGAGAAAACCCAGCTACACACTCATGTAAAGGCCAGAAACTCCCTCACCTCAGGGCATAAACCAACCACCAACTTCCTCTATGCGCAAGTTATACCATAGTTGTTTGTTTTAGGAGTTCCTGTACCTTTCCCTCGAGCATCTGGTGTTTGCCTGTCTTGGAGAAAGGATGCCAGGCTAGACAGGCAGATCATGGCTTCTTTCTGGTATGGCAATTACTGCATTCCACCCTGGAAGGGGGAGAACACACTGGGGAAAGCGAGGAATGTTAGGTGGCAAGTTCCAATAACACATGGCCCCATTAAATAGCCTTCCCTCCCTGTCTGGCCCTGCACAGTCATGCCAGCAGCACACCAGGAGCACACAGCAGCACAACTTGGCCCTTTGCATGCTCAAAGAGTCCTGTGTTCCACCACAGAATTTGGGAACAAAGCTGAGCAGGGCTCGGCTCTCACCCTAGAAATCCTCACGCATTCAAGAAGCAGGATGTCCCCATGCAAATAAATGTGATACAAAACCAGGGGACAGAGCAGAATTGTGGTCTGCAGCACAAGATAATACAAAATACAACATTTAAAAACAACAGGTCCCACTGGACACCATCGTCTCTTATCATCAGGTTGGATCAGTCACTGTCCTATAGGATCTGTGCCTCTAGAGCCAGAAAAAAAAAAAAAAAAACAACAGAAAACAAAACTCAAAGGTTACCTACAAAACCAATTCGTACAAACTTTCAGTAGGTCAATCCACTTCCAGCAGAATATTAAATACCTGTATCAGTCTATGAACTAGGGGCATGGAAGAGCGTTTATACTTGAAATGGGCATTTGGCAAAGCCTCTTTCTTCCTTCTCTAGAGCCAGAAGGCTCCCAAGCTCCCCAAGACAACTGTAATTTGGGAAACTCAGACCTGCCTTTCTACCTAAAAATTCTTCTCTCTGTTGACTTTGGCTCTGTGCCAGTTTAGCCATCAATTCCAGGTCTCCCAATCTGCGTGTCAGCAGAAATTGCCAGTAGATCTCTGTCCAGATTAGCTGCCCAGACACCATCTCACTTGTGGCCTGCTCATGGATACCCTTCTTGAAAGCAGCTGCTGCTGCTGCATTTATCCACTGGAGCCCTCATTTCCTCACTGCCCATCTGCTGCAGGGGAGCCAGAGCCACACAGACAAGACACAAATAACCTTGCCACACCAAACAATAAAGACCAGGAAATCCAAAGCCTGCACCTACCTCACAAATTTGTGCTGGTTTTTAAAAGCAGAAGAAGAATGTGGATAAGCAAACACAGATACGGTTGAACGACTTATCTAAGTTTAGACAAGCGGTATCTAAATAATGCTATTTTATCTTATTACTGTAACAAATACAAGAATTGATTTAATAACCTAATGTTGGTTTTGGACAGTAGAGGTCTGCATCAATGGACCAAGACACTAATTATATTATCTTATCAAATCAGTGTATAATAATAGAACTTCTCTATGCATTGATGGAACTAGGCTTAGCTCTGTATGAGATAATAATCCTGAAAGACAGGGAATGTGACAGNATATATATATATA
Source organism: Daphoenositta chrysoptera (assembly GCA_013397915.1). Lineage (NCBI taxonomy): Eukaryota > Metazoa > Chordata > Aves > Passeriformes > Daphoenositta > Daphoenositta chrysoptera. Next base: position 242,386 of record VZRO01007049.1, on the reverse strand, counting down.
TATCAGAAACTCCTTGTGCACAGTTGTTATTTTCTTTCCTTTTCAAAATATTACTAAGTATTATCTTTAAGGTATCGCATGACAAGAAATTTCCTCGATAATCTTTATTGCTTGTTATGTAACCTCCCTCTATCTTTCTGAGAGGTAGTCAATATAATTTTCCAAAAGATTTAAGTAAAAGGGAAAGAACTACTGGTGCATATGCAGATCAATTCATTGTAAGCTGACAATAAAGCTTTTTTCACCAAGGTACAAGCAAAATGACTTGCTGACATTAACTGGCAAGTACCTTGCATTCATATGGTATCTTTCATCTACAGACTTCAAAGCATCTGACAGGAGGCAGGCAGGCCTTGTTTCGTCATCCATCCAAGGACGGAGCTGCAGCACAGAGTGGCAAGGCTTCCCCAGAAGGTAAAACCATTAGCAGAAAACTAAATTAAGTGATTCCCAGTCCTTAAAAGTGAACTACTCTGCCCCAGTACAAATTACACGTGCCCCAGAGAGCAGAACCACCACTCACCCACACCCCTCTGAGAACTGCTCAGGATTCTTTAAGAATGTAAATTTAATTCATGAGAAACTAAACAAACACAAAACACAAGAATACTCTTCTACACTTAGGGAAATGATGGGGATTTGAAACCAATCCAGATCTGCAGTTCTGTAGTGCTCCAAGGAGGAGCACTCCTTGAGTGAACCTGCAGAAGCACAGGTTTTCATTCAATGAGGAGAGGAAGGGAAATCCTGATACACAATCTAGCAAGTGTTTAAATAAACCTGTTCAGATGAAGATCTCTCCAGAGAAAAACTAGGACTGTAAGAAAGATTATGGAAGTAATTTTTAAAATGCCATCTTAAAGAGGGTAATCCTTCTTTCAGCTCTTCACCTTTTTCATATAGCTGAAGAATGCTGACTGCCTAGAGCACTCAAATGGTCAGCAGAAACTCTTTTTAAACATAAATAGGCAAGAAAAATCCCTGCACAGTGCTGTTTTAAAAGAAGCATATGGATTCCTCTAAGTTTGAAAACAACAAATAAAAAATTATGCTGAGGCAATCTCTGGAGCAAGCAGTCTTTCAGCATTGGTCAGAGACTGCAACAGAAATATTTTAAAACCTCCTCTCTAGTTATGAGATCTCTCATGGCCTGTGGAGGCGGACAATATCAGAGGCCACTAAATCCTAAAGTTTATTTTTCTAAAAGTTCTCACTTCAAATAAAGCTTTGTTTTAATATGTATGGGCCCAACTGTTAGAGCATTGAGGTCCTGGTTATTAGCCAGCTAGAGCTCATGAATTATGTTTAGTGAGAAGTTTATTGGCTCAGTAAACACCATTCCAGTTCCCCTCACTCTTGAACCGTGGAAGCCAAACCAAGAGATATTCAATGCCATATTACCACTAGCACCAGAGCAACCATTATCTGATTACAGACATTTTATTTTTTGTAAGGAATTTGCTATTGCATCATTTAATACATGGAAGTCTTTAAATTTACCAAGGCAACACACAAAGAGTATGTAACTGTTTGGTCCTGTTTATCATCTTCTGGGGCAGGAATGTTTGTTTCCATCTCATAGCTTGCCAAGTCCAGGCATTACAGAAATGCAGTCCCTCAAATGCTTCGTAAGGTAGGAGTTTGGCAAGGAATTTTTAACACTAGCAAGGTGCTCCTGAGGATCCAAAGTGGAGCCAGAGCAGCCGAGGTGGTGTTGGCACTGTGTGGCCTCACCCCATGAGTGTGTAAGCACCAGGAACCTGTGGACCAAAATGCAAGGTAGGCATCTCCAGAACAAGCAGGACTGATGAGTAGCTGTGCAAATCCAGAAGCAAATGCTACTTGTGTGGCTGGCTTTGTCCTGGGTTGTAGCTGGTTACCCTTTACTGCCATGAGCTAAAGCCCCAAGTACAGAGAGTAAGCAATGATCAGTCAATGTGTAGTGACTTGTTTGTGTGCTTGTTGTTCCAGTTCTCTGGAATAGCTCAGATATGCCAGAAGACTCTACAGGGACTGTGTCGGTCCTTGAGGCAAGGAAAGTTAATTTAGTTGGAAGAGCAAGGATGAAAATAAGAGTGCTATAATAACAGTAGTCTATTCTGGTAGCAAAGTAAACTGAAACTGAAGGAGTTTAGGTTCTCCTCCTAATTCTCTAGTTCTCTACATCTGTCACACCACCTTGGCCAAATAATGCATCTGTTTATGTCTCTGCTTCCTCCTTCCCCTTTTGCTATACTATCTACTATCTACTATTATCTACTATTACTATTACTATCTACTATTATCTACTATCTACTACCATCTACTATTTAGACTGGAACATTCTTCAGGGAAGAGATTGTGCTGGTACAGCCCAGTGACAGCCTTAGGGTTCTGCAGTCCCTAAGCCAAACATAGTCCAATTTACATAACACCAACTATGAAATCATGTATTCTCATGTAAATCCTTCTTCTGATGTCCTGAGAATCACAATGCCAGAATCTGTCCGTATGACAATGAAGAAACTTGGCAGTACAGATCCTTAATGTCCAACCTATCCCACAAGGACATATCATCACACCGATAATGAAGCACCTCTGGGGAACAGGCAGAGTTAAAATCTTTCCACCCCAGTAGTGGTGAAAGAAAAGATACCCTTCTCTTTAAATTTAACCCTCTCCCTTCCAAAGAATGCCTGGAATTTCTGCTATTTCCCAGCAGAGAGTAGAAGGCAAAGACTTGGCATGGGGCAAGACAGATAAGAGCAGTTGCCTTCTCTAGGTTTTGTTAACTCTGCATAATTGCTTAGGGCATGTGATGGTTAGAGAGAGACACGTCTGCCAGAGACAGACTACAAATCACTAGGATAATTCCAAGCAAACAAAATCTAGTTTACAATGTGGTTGTGGTATATAAAACACCTCTGTAAAACTACAGTATAATTCAACTGCTGCAGTTTCATTTACAAAGCAAGGATAGAGTTTTCCCTCTCAAAGACTGCCATTTAGGATCACTACGATGTTGAATAAAGTCTTGGCAGTCCTCTGGGGCACAGGGTGAAGGCTGATGGTTGTTGGAAGTTTCTCTAAGCAAGCCACATTTAAATACCATGCTTTGCAAAAGGGCCCATATTGCCTTGCCTGTGAATTCAGGTTCCTTTACCAGTTTAAAATCTGGGTCAGAGCAATTTGCTTACATTTGGAGTCCTTTTCCAAAATTAATGGTGTGTGGTATTTGGAGTTGCAGATACAAGACAACCGGATACTCTGCTATTATCTGCTCTGCATCATGCATCTACAGTTTTCCTGCTAAGCTTTGTTCACATGGACAGCCCACTCCTGCAGCAATTGCACACTCAGCATCCTAATGATATTATTCTTGGCTGGCCTGTTAAACTCCCAGTGTAAGGTAGATGCAGGAGTGAGCCCTGATGGGTTCTCAGCAGTTTTTAGATGGCTCCAGATTACTGCTGGCCATGGGTGGAAGTTCTCATAAGCAGTGATGAAGTTGAGAGCTTTTCTATTCAAACAGGATGTTGACTACTGCTGTCTCTGTCACTTCTGTGGTGGTAACTAGATTACCCAAATGTAGTGGGCTCACGGCTACATCAGGCCACTTGGAAGATCCAGTTAGTGCTACATACAGCTGCCAAATTGCTTAGCTAAATTGCACACAGGGATCACACACCATAACTGTGACAGTTGATGTTTGTTTCACTTTGCTTTTCTAGGAGGTACTTTTGGATTACTAATTCCTTGTATGACTTGGGTGCTGACTAGTTCAGAGATTATTTTGTTGTATCCTGACAGGCAGTTGTTAGCTGGACCCTAAGCCCTCAGCACACACATTTAAATCTCTCTGATCTGGAAATCTGGGTGGCATATCTGCTCAGGAGTCCCACCCAGGGTTAGGATCCTTCCGACGTTTATTTCAGTGCATCTTGGAAGAGGAAAGACAGAAAGGAAGGGAATAAGAAAGAAACCCAAAACCGCAACACAAATTTGCCACTTAAACTTACTGACAGAACTGACCTGAAAAGTACAAACAGTAACAGAGAATTATGGTATTCACACTTTCTCATAGTATTCCTCAAGGTATAATATATAATGTTTCCTTAATACAAACCACTTTGGAGTGACGATCAATGAAATACATTAAAATACAATAAAAATACTGGGTTTAGGATAAAAATGTGGTTCCAACCTATGGGCTTGTAAAGGAAAAGTCAGCAGAGCCTCACTCCTCTTGTAGGTAAATTCTGAAGTTTCATCCCCTTGTTCACAAGCCAGGCAGAATAAAAATATCCACCTACACTAAACCAAAGGGAGCCACTCGTAACCCAGACACAACCACAACAGACATTCTCGACAGTCCTTGGCTTAATAGAACACTGCTTTGTGGTTATACCCACCACTAGGATTTCATCTTGCAAGTTCTAGCACGTTTAATTTATTCCAGGTCATACATCAAATATAATATTAAAATTTAAGATGGCATTTGAGATTGAGACTTTCTTTTGCAGTTCGAGTAGAGAGAACACAGTTGGGACTGTGGGTACATGAGCATATTAATACATAAACACAAACCTGCAGCCATCACTCAAGAAAAACAATTGGTCTTTAAGAGGGGAAAAAAGTTGTAAAAAGAATCAATTCCATTAAATAGCTCTATAAATCAATTCCACCAAAAATCAATGGGAAACTACGTCCACCATGTGCCAAGTAACTCCCACACATCAGGTGCAACTGTCCGTGACAGCGGCCACGCAGCAGCTCTGCCTGCTGGGAATTCAGACAGCTAAGGGCTGAAGCAGGAACCCTGGCACTGCCCACGCTGCCCTCCTCACAGCCCTGGCACTGCCCACACTGCCCTCCTCACAGCCATGGCACTGCCCACACTGCTCTCCTCAGAGCCCTGGCACTGCCCACGCTGCCCTCCTCAGAGCCCTGGCACTGCCGAC
>VZRO01007049.1:224271-237041 GCA_013397915.1 Daphoenositta chrysoptera | reverse complement strand
CAGCCCTGGCGCTGCCCACGCTGCCCTCCTCACAGCCCTGGCGCTGCCCACACTGCCCTCCTGGGAGCCCTGGCACTGCCCACGCTGCTCTCCTCAGAGCCCTGGCACTGCCCACACTGCCCTCCTGAGAGCCCTGGCACTGCCCACGCTGCTCTCCTCAGAGCCCTGGCACTGCCCACGCTGCCCTCCCGCTCCTGCCATGGCACCTTGTCCCTGCTCACTCGGGGGGAGCTGCAGCTGAGATCTCCAGGAAAGCAACTGCTCCCTGCCAAGGCTGCACATCTGTTCATGGAGCCCATGCTGGGAGCAGCCCCACACTCACAGGGGCCATGCAGCCCCCACCTCCAGACACCGTGGTGGCACTCCCACCTAAAAATCAGTGGAGGAAAATTCACAGTTCTTGGTAGAGCCAGGCATCTTACATGCCCAGGTCTGAAATGAAGTGTGACTTTGGGATTTTGCAGCAGGCTGTGTGCTACATCTTAGGCACAGATATGGGGAAGGTGGTAGGGGAACATTAAGGATGTGGGGCCCACGAGCCAGCAGCATGCAGTAAACCACATGCTGGTTAAACAAACCACTTGTTTAAGCACAAGTTCAGGAGTTCCACATTGTGTCAGTCTTGCTAATTCAGTGACTCTCCCAATGACTGTGCCAGGCCACTGCCCTCTCACTTTCAAAGTGCAGTTCAGTTGCATTTTCACATTTATAGGTGGTGGATGCCCCTTCAGTGACTGGAGAAACCCTTGGGGCTTTCATTTTGTGCTGGCAGCTCTCAAATGACTTTAGAAACAAAACCCCTGGGGCTTTTGTTCTGTGTGGCAGAGCAGAGAGGGTATGGAAGATTCTGGCTTTGTTAAAACATGTAGAAAAATTCATGTCCTGTGTCTTCCCCTTCATGTGCTTCACGTGTGCTGTCATGTCTCTGGGCCATTAGAGACACACTGTTTAAGAAATTAAGATCTAGCATTTTTGCAATAGAAAACTTGATAAGTTGGCCTCTGCTATTCAGCACTAAGTACCAAAACCCATTTTTTCCTGTTGTAACTGAATGTCAAGTGTAACTGAATTCAGTTAGTGCACACAGAAACACTCATGTCTGGTATCGTACACATATATTTAAAACAGAGAAAGAATGCACATATGTGTATGACAAATGATAAACAATTTAATGAGAGGCCTCAGGACTGTCCGTGGCAGGGAATGAAACTATCTACTGCATCTCTCCAAGGCTCTGTGACCCAGCTGCAGGAGGGATCTGATCTCCAAACTGCATTTTTGATCTTGGGCCTGATCGTAGCAATCAGCACCCTCAGCTTACTGATTTCAGTGGAATTTGAGAGCATTTGATATCAAACGTTCCATCAGTCACAAGTTTCCCCTAGATGTAAGGACATGCAGTTCTGGAAAGCAAGACTTTGACATAGGCTGGAGGTTTGATGTCAAGAGTAAGTGGGAATTGTACAATCAGAGGCTTCAATCTAACCACTGGTATTTGGCCAGATAAAGCAGCAACACATTGAAGTTTGTCTCTTTTGAATTATTCCTTAAAACTCCATCATATGACTCTTCTGCTCCAGAAGAATTAATCCAATATGAAAAGGTATACTAAGGGAAGCTGAAGGCCATTGCCAATATTTTCCTGCAATTAACAGTAGATGTTCCTCATTTTCCCTGTTCCTAAATGCATTTGCAGTGATACTTCATTTACTGTGATTTCAGTTTCATACAAGTCAGGAAAAAAATCTTTGTGGCAACTGGCCTCCAAGTATTATAATAAGGAAGGGCGTTTGCAGAGAGTTTTGAAACACAGATCCTGTTCTGAAGAGAGTCTCCACGCACAAACATGCCACACCAACACTTGCATGGATGTAACTTGCAACTATTTGGTGGGTCTCTGAAGTTCTGCAGTAGCTTAGAGTGAAGAAATTACTGTTCTATTTATGAAGGACAAAGCATGGTGCAAAATTTGTGTGGAAAGACACAGAGAAAACAGATAGGAATAGACACAGCAGGAGGAACAAAGGGATTACAGGGATATAGCAAATATGTAGGAATGGTTGGAAAAAGCAAGTATGTGCACAACTGAGGAAGAATAAAAGAATCCCACAGGTTAGAAAACTACAATAAGCAGACACTATGGACTAGGAGTTGAAGCCAGCATAGGGATCTGAAGTGTCAACTTGCATTTAAAGATTATCATAGTTAAAATCATAAACCAAATTGTGTAATAGGCAAATTAGATGAATTGAAAGATTAAGCTATGGAAACAGACTTAGAGAGAGGATTGTAAGGATTTTTTTTTTAAATCCTGCTCCTGAACTCTTTTATACTCAAGGAAAAAAAAAAAATCTTAAATCCCATTTCCTGCCAGTATAGGGCTAAAATGTTAACACCATATTTCATAACAGTTAACGTGAAACAGGATTACTGTGCTGACTTGTTCTTGAAGAGCAAATACACTCTAAAAACTAGATTGGGAAGGAGGTAGATTTCTTTCTGACAAATCCGCTGACAAGAAGCAGGACGGAGAAAACGTATTTTTCTCTATGACTTCTGGGGATGAACAGAATTTAAAAGTCTGTTGTCCTCAGCAGCATTGATGTACTCTTCCAGTTGGACTTTTTCTTTTCAGTCATTCACTGTAGAGACTGACTTACTATGAATAATCATGCTTTTCTTTCCTACTCAGATGAAGTGCTTACACTCGTTTCAATGAAAGCAAAAGAAATGCCTTGTTAACCTTAAGTTTCAAATAAGCCAGAAAGATCTTATGAAGAAGATCCAATGATACATCAGAAGGAATAACTTCTTTATAGCAGCCAGGGAACTGCCTCCTAAGAAAAAGAAAGATTCAAACCCCTACCCAAGCAGAGGAGCCAGCCAGAGCCTGCTCTGGCACCGCAGTGGATCTGGGACTTCCCGGTGTCAAAGCCTTTTACACGGAGAGCACTTAGGCAGCGAGCGTGTGACACATCCAGCGAGACTCGTAATGCCCTGCCTGTTTTCTCTTGAGCCTCTGAACTGTGACCTCAAAGCAAATGAATCTGAGAAGAAAATACATTAATCAGGCATTCACTCAGCCAGACTCCGGGTTTTTAAAGCAGGGATCTGAATCAGCTATATCGCCTCCCACTTCTTTCGTGATACAATTAGTCAGCATCTGCCCCGGCAGCCAAGCCGCTGCCTCTCGGAGGGGGGCAGGCAGCTGCGACTCCCTTGCTCACTGCTACTTCCCAACAGGCTGCGGAACGGCGGAGAACAGCTTCTCAATTCCGGCTGGTGGAGGTTAGCATCCCTTCTGCGCTCAGGGGAGTGAGAGGAGCTGAGAACAGCTACCACTTACAACCTCTTTGATTCCCTGCTCCAGCCCAAGTGCAGGTTCAGACGTGTCCCAGCCACACCTCTCCCACCTTGGGCCAAGGCCGTGCCAGCTCCACACACCTGTTGGAGGCTTCCCCACATTTTAAGGGAATCCCCAGAAGGGGATTTGCAGGTGCTTCGCTCCCTTCAAAGAGCGCAGGCAACAAATCAACCTGGGAAATTGGACCCATAGCATTCAGTGTGGCCCTCTGACCTTTTTCAAAATGTTCTCAGCCCACCAGGCTGGCAGGACTGAACTTTATAGCTAAGTGTTTTGAAAGAAGCGTGTGCTTTTAAAATCCAGTTGAATTTTTGCTAGGGCAACTTTACAAAGGCATCATTAGTGGATCCACAGGAGTTTTGCAATTTTAGGTTACAGGTGATTATAGCAAATAAACAGGCATGCAAGTCAGGGTCGGAAGCAAGCTTCAACTTAAAGCCTGCCTCACCAGGCACTTGGAAAATAAATAAACCCCCAAGTTCTGTTTTACCCAACAGCTTTAAGGCTCCAGCCCCACTCCTAGGGCTGGATTGTGCAAACTCTTACTCCAGCAGTCACACTGAGTTCAAGCAAAGTGCCTGAGTAAGCATTTGCAGAATCTGACCCCCCCAGCCAGTTATCTATACAGCACCTATTTGTGCCTTGCACTGGAAGCTCTTGAGCTGGGGACATGGTCTGGCAGTATATTGTCAGCTGCAATGTGCTTTATCTCCATTTATAGCATTAAATCTAATTTTTGGTGCCAAGTGCAGCGTTAGCCTTACAGTGACATCTATTAAAGACATTTTCCCCTGAAGACTGTGATCTGACCAACAACTGGTTTGCACTGTTCATATTTTTATTTTATTGCAAAACCAACATGTTCATACTACCTTTTCACTTCTCTAATTTCAAGCATTTTCTTAAAATACACTCTGACAAGCACTGAATTAGGGAAATCCCACACCCTAGCATTACACTGACTTCACATGAGATGCTGCCATCCTTCCTTCCCTGAAGATTTACAAAACTGGGAATTTAAAATTAAAGCAACAAACTTTACTGGTTAGTCTCCAGTAAGGTGTAAGTTTAACAGAGGCAGACTTGTTTTCTCTGTGCCATCAGAAGCATTCCTGATGGGCACCCAGCCCCTTCCCCCCTCCCAAGACACAGAGGAGGCAGGGGACAACAGCCTGGCACAGCATGGAGCAGTTCTTATGGAAAAAAAAATCTGCAAGTTCCCCTGAAATGCTGCATCCTGCATGCCTCAAAGGACAGCTGCTACCTTCTCACTTACAAAAACGTGACCCCAGCCAGTCAATCTACAGCACTAACGCTGTCAGATACCCTCCCACTCACCACTTTTGATGGTCAAAGCCATTGAAATGCAGTGGCTTCCCCTCTGCCTCAAAAATAGATGTGCCTTGCTTTTGCTTCAGGAAGTTTTAGCGAGGATGCTTTGGGTTTTTCAGTTTTTGGTGAAGGTACAACCCAAGCTGTTTTAGATAAACACAGAGGTAGCAGGAGTCCATGTGTAACCTCAGAGGAAGCAAGCACAAATAGGCAAATATTCTGAATAATGGCAGTGTAAATGCACGTGGAAACTTGCTTAAACTCACCTGGACTCCTTTCCCCCTTTCTTGTCCAACCAGTTAATGGATATGGAACATCCCAGTCCTCTGGCATATGGTATTAGATGCTCTGGGCATGAGGTAGAAAACTACTGATAAGTCTGTTGAAATGGAGCAGTTGGTGTCATGTAGACCAGGTCCCACTTCGTATGAACTCTCAAAATTTGGAAAGGAAGGGAGGTTTTATTTATTACAAGTGAAACTGAGAAGCTGAGGTGCTTAATCAGTCATTTGCATCTAATGGAAGTGGAAGCTGATTTGTTGGGCTATGGCCACAGCTTCGGTTCTGTTAAAGAAGAACCCGTGTGCAGCTTTCAGAAAGTCATATAAACATCTCAGAAAAGGTTACATGAATATCCCAGAGATACAACTGTAAATCACAGATTACTAATTATGAAAGCATTTTGAGATCTTTGAGTAGAAAGGATGTCTTTTCTGGATAGGCAAATATTTTAATTCCATACTCCAATGATCTGTGTTTTAGCAGAACCCTCAAAATATATTTTCCTTCCATGACTGTCCTCTATGGTTAGTTACACCTCCATGCATGATTTCCAGTACTACAGCTCTGTCAAAAGTACTAGTTTTCTCTGCATTTGGGTCCACTTATAAGACTCTGAATTACACGTACAACATTCAGCTTGAAATCCTCTTGCACAATTAACAGGGTGAAATATTAGACAATAGCAGCTACTGGTGTTATTTTCTGTTCATTACATGCTACTGGTAATTCAGCCCATCTTCAAAATACCATGGCCTTACACAGGCAGAGGTGAAGAGGTATAGACAGATGAAATTATTTTTCCAGATTCATGCAACATATCAGTGGCAAACAAATTCTCATACTCAACTCTGTTTTAGCCACCACAACAGAGATGTCAGAATGAAGCTGATGGTTCTCTCTCCACACTCAGGTCACTTTTTCCCTCACTCAGGAGCTAGGGAATATCAATACAGAAATTAAACCCATCACCTTACAAGCAGCAACCAGAAACTGGGAGACCCAGCCTGACTGGAATAAACCAGCTGACTACAGCTGCTAAAAAGAGGTCCACACTTGGGCAAATACTCAAGACATTCCTCCTCCAAGGCACCACCCATAATAACAGGCCAACAGTCTCAAACACCTCTGCATTTGGATGGATATGCAGAACCGCATACATTAAACTGCTTTTCTTGGAGTTCATTTAAGAATGCTGCCAGCTTGTAAACAGCAGAGTCAGTTTTGCTGCCAACACAATTTCTACCTAGAGCAAACGGAAGTGCTTTTCCAAGAATTTCCAAGACCGTTGCGTCACGCCGTGCGCTGGCATTGCACCACGCAGCCCGGGGAGGGAAGACACAAAAATACAAGCTGCTGCTTGGTGCATCCTGAAGGGGATTATTTAGAGGCATTTTCAGGAAGAGACTGATGGTGCAGAACAGACCTTCCAAAAACTCCCAGTGCTCACTGCAGGGGAATATAGTCTCATTAACACTTCCAGTGCTGTGGCAAAAAGAGAGTAATTTTTATAGCTGGTGTGTTCCGATTTTCAGTACACTTTTGAAAGCCTTGTTTGATAAGGTACAGTGGAGACTAAGAAATGTAGCATTTCTGAAGAACTAGACAGACTTTTCTAGCCTCCCTCCCCCGTTGTGGGTTTTGCATAATCCTAAAGCGTTCGTCCTTTGGCAACTTTACCATTTTGAAGCTTTATTAGAATTATGTGCATGATGACAGCATTTACAGGCTGTTGCTAAGGTCAGGGTCCCATTATGCAAACTTTTAAATATGATGAGCATTTATAAGATAAATATACTAAACAAACCAAGGACATAGTATTCTCCATACTTTAAAGATGAAGAAAACTCAAGTTGCTCAACTTGCTTCATGACCATAGCATGCAAAGTTTAAATCAGGGATGGAAGCAGAGTTCCTTGGACCACAAGCTCACCCAGAAGAATTGAATGTGGGCAAATATTCAACTGCACCAACTCATAAAAGCAAGTGCTTATAACTAAGTTTTCTGGGTAAAACTTTTCAAGTCATAATTTACATTACTTTTAAAAAACACTCAGCCAAACATTACTCTGTTGACATCTGAAGAATTTCAAGACAACTCTTGCCCTCATGCCAAAATTCCCGTTATTGAGCATTCTGGTACTATAGTTCTGGCTATGTACACTTCATAGCTGTGCACACAAATTTATAATTTTTAGTGGATTCCTGGCCATCTACAACTTTGGTAGATATTTTCCCTGCCTAGAAGGACATCCATGTTTTTCTTTGAAGACTGGGCATAATCATGTCACTAATACCACATTATCAAAGAACATCGGAGCTGCCTAGAAAAGAACAAAGAGCTTTTTTCAAGGAAGTTTGATGCAAGAAGTTCCACATGAGGACTGTTCTAGATCCTTTATAAGGGTAAACAGACACTAGGAATAACAAAGCACCTCACCCTTCCAGAGGAAGGGGAAACAACATTAAATAAAAACAGCACAAGTCTCACTATACACTGGCATAATTTCAAACCTTCTTTTAAACAGGTCTTGTTTTAAAAAAACATTCTTCAATTGTATGTGTTTTCTAGTGAAGTTTTGAGGAAAATTTGTCCCTCCACAGAAAGAGCCACTGCTTTACTGTTCCATCCACTCTGGGCAGCTAACTAACCTAACCCTTCACACCAGGAGCCTCTTGCAAAGGGACAGAGGCTGTTTTTTCAGTTTAGTTCAATAACCACTTCTTTCAGACTGCAGAAAGCAACTGAGATTTGAGGAGGGGCAGAAGGGCAAGAAAGTTTACTTCCCTCCAAATGAAAAAGAGGTGTTAGAAACTAGTATCTGCTAGTTCCAAACTCATAAAAGAGAACCAAAACTAAAAAATAATCAGTTCACTTGTGCTCAAAGAACATTTCCTTTGCTTTGCATTTAAATTGGAGCTGAATAAAAATCACAGAATAAGTCACACAGGAAGGGACCTCAGGAGGTCGTCAGAAAGTATTTTGATAAGAAAGTATTTTCCAAATATTTTTAGTTAGCACTTCAAAATATTCAGATTTAACATTTCATTGAATTTAATGCTATATAAGAAGTTTCTTGAGTCACTTCTCAGAAACAATAACATAGTAAATTAATTTTGTTTCTGATTTGCATGTTGAATCATAGTCTGAATGTGTTAACCCTGTCCTTCTGCTTAACATGAAATTTACTTTAAAGCTATTTTAGTTGCACATCAACATGTTTTAATAGGTACAGACCAGCAAGATCCAGTCTTTCTGCTGGAGAGTAACTACCACATAGACAAACAAGCAAGCTTTAAAATAAGGTTTTCTTGTCAGCTGATTTCAATTCCCAGTTAAAACTGGCAGTGCAAATTACTCTATTCTGTTCTTTATTGAACAAGAGAAAAGATTTCCAAACTGTCAAACTGGCTGGTGGCATCTTGACAGCAGCTGGAAACGCAGTAAGTGCAGTCCTACACGGCAGTGTCTTTATGTGACTCCTAGAAAACTGAACCCACTCACTGAATGGCTCTTTATACAACGGGAAATGAGCACACATTTAGGGGAAGGAATCTGCTGTACACCCCTGTCATCTTAAACAGGTCCAGGAATGAATGGGACTAGCCCAGCATGAAGGGCAGAGTCAGGTTGTTTACCACGAGGCCTCTCCCCAGCCACTCCATCGTGTATCTCTTTTTACACTCATGAAAAATGATTGATTTGAAGACAATTATATCTTGCACAGTGTTTGGTTTAGTGGGAGAAGGGAGTGGATAGGGCAAACTGATATATTATAAAAAGCCATCCCCTCTTCCTTTACCCAAGGGACTGGAGGACAGCAAATGCCTCAGGCCAGCGTACTGACATGAAATGCTTCCTACCTCGCATCCAGAACTTGGGTGAGGACAACATTGGCACGTTTTTCCATCCAGTATCTAAAGCTGGAAGAACAAGAGGAGGTTGTTCCTAGCTCCTGCACAGATCTCTCAGAACACCTAGCAACAGAAGCAAGAAGTTCACCCTGTTTTCAGGGACGCTTTTATTGGGAGAGTTCCCTGATGACTGTTTTGAGCAGGAAACCAATCCCTGCACTTCTCTAAACTCTTCTTAGTACCAGCTGAAGACTCAGACCCTTCTTCCAGCTTAGCTGTCAGTGCCTGTGCCTTCTGACACTTTCTGCAGGACAGCTCAGTTTGTCTTTTCTCCATTAGAGAGACTAAGTGAAGGAAGCTTCCTACAGTAGGTCCATTTCTAAATGCGTGCTTGAGGTTTTCAGTTTAAAAGATTGGTCTTTAGCCCCTTCAAATCCGCAGGGTGTACATCCGAAAATGTGATATGATACATATGTAATCCTGGATAAACTACATTCCCCACCCCTTTCCATTAAGTAAAATCAGTAACTAGAATCCCTGTTTAGGATCTGTGATTACAAGGATCACCCTCCGCCCTGCCCTGGTCAAACAATACGGGCTCTAGGAAAGCATGAGAGCCGTCATTTCAATAACGCAAAACCCTGTTGCTTCCACTCCAGAACAGCTGACTTGAAGTGCATGCTAGGCTGTGCTTATTAACAAAATGAGAAATCTGATACATAGAAAGAAAACACTATGTGAGGATTAATCCTGGATTGCAGTTTGTGGCCAGCACTGGGCCGTCATCCAAACACAGATGAAAAAGAACAGAATTTCTCCCACCTGTCACTTACAGCAGGTACAGCTATTGCTGTATTGTAGCCTCCTCCTTTACAGCTATTGTAACAACTCGTTTGGTATCAAGCTTAAAATTCAGGACTGAGCTCACTGTTTCACTTCTTTGTTTTGTGGGAGCCAGCACTGGAGGGTGAATTTTCTTTCCAGGAATTACAAACAAGAAGCTGGGAGTAACCTACAAGTTTGGACAGCTAGCATAATACACGTATGCTTCAAGGAAAGAAACCCAGCTTAAAACTGGCATCCTATTGGAACTTGGAGATGCTAACTGAACAAGAAAATACAACTCTCAGGAACATCTTTTTAACATTGTTCTGCTGCTTTTGAGAGAAGTAAGCACACTGTCACCACTGATTGTGAGAGACCTGAACAAACCGGTGCAGTTTCTTTGCCAATGAGCTACAGCACAGCAGAGTGAAATCCCTATTGCAATGCATTGTCCTTGTTCCCAATAGTACAGCAAGACAAAAACCAATATAAGAAGCCCTAAAAGCTCAGTCACTGGTGTTCAATCCACACCAAACCAAAGAAGTCATCCTTATTTTTAAAAAATATATTCTCCTGCTTATGGTTGGGTCGACACTCTGTTGTTGCAATGCCACAGCTGAGCCCTGTTAATTTTTCTCCAAGCCCAGCAGGGAAGGCATGTCTGCTGATGCTGAAATGGTCCCTTCCCATTGAGCTTCGCCTGTCACAATACAGCCAATATAATGGCTATGTCACAAATGGGATTCTGCTTTCTCCCACTCCAACACCACATTTGCTGCGGCACTGAAATGCTGCTTTGTGGCAACGTTCTTCCCCAGCTGTTGGCAGAAGCTGCAGTGTTGTTCGTACACTTTATCAGTCAGATTTGGTTAGAGAATGGGAAACTTGGTTTTCTGTAGAGAAAATATGGCAACCTCTTCCTACCAATACTTCTGCCTGTCAAGCCACGATATGTTCATCAGACTGGATGACAGGGTTAAATGCTGCAGTCAGCACAAACAGGAGTTCTGATAGCAAGGCAAATGCACCTCGGTTTTCAAACATCATCCCATTTCCCTACATCTATCATCAAAGAAGGCAGCAGGAGCTCAAAGAATAGCCACATACTATTTTCTGCAAGGTCAGAAAATGCATAACATACAGTTTATGTTTGACAGTACTTAATTACTATGGGCTATAAAGATGCTAGAAAACAAGATCTCTCATTGCAAGATCTGCTGTTCACAACTTCAAATTTCATGCTGTGACCACCAATTTTGGGCTGCGGTGGCTGTTTTAGAGAGTTTAAATCCATTACACAGCCAAACTGGTTAGCATTAGGTTGTTTCCTAGTTATTTTAAACAACTAATGGGAATAAATGGAACATGTACCCTTCTGGAACAAGGCCTCTCACCTTCTCTTTCTCTCCTCTCTCCCCCCACCCCTTGTCACACATCGGCTTCTGCCAAACAATTCAGCACTGACACTACAGCACATCACGTGATACCAAGTGCTTCAAGCATCTTGCAATACTTATTACTATCTACACATCCATAAGTCATTCCACCCAGAAACGTATGTGAATACTAACGTGAGCTATTTCTTTATGCATTAAAGATTTAGAGTTCTCCCAGATCCTTGGAAGAGGCTTTTCCCCCCAAACACTGAAAAATCATCCCTTTTATGTATGTGCGTCTCATCTGCATTTCACGTAGATTAGGAAGCATGACATAAGGAAAACCTGCCATATCCTCATATTCTCCCATTCCTCCTGCTTACGCTCCTGTGGCCACGCAAGTCTGTCGTGATTAAGCAATAGATTTTAGATGTCAAAGAACAAGGCACTTACACAGGGTGTCTTTACCCATGTTAGAATGGAAAGTAACAAATGTAAGAGGTTGCTTATTCTTAATGCTGATCTCCTCCAGAGCTAAAATGATATGTCAGTAGCAGGTGGCAAGTTTGAAGACCCCCCTCCCCTCCTTTTTTTTTTTTTTTAATAAATATAACAGAGGGCACACAGATTTGACCTAATGGGTCAACCATCAAAAGTTAAACTGATTTAAATAATTAGACCTAGAATGTCAGGCACCACTGCAAATAATTGCTCCTAATGCTTTTAGGATTAGATTGCTAATGAAAAGGCGCAAAAAGGAGGCCATTTGCAGTTGTGGAAATAAGTCAATTTTCTTTCCATATGTCATCTTCCCCATGTAGATTTGCTGTGAAATCCTAAGGAGTCATTTACAGCTTTCTCTCCATAGCTGCTGTAGTATATACAATAGTTCTGAGTAATAAAAAATAGTAATAAGTCATCTTGAAATATTAGTTGCTTATACACTGTATTTATCAAGCATAGCAAACATCTGCTCATAGTTCTGACATTTTCCAATGAAAGTGACTATTGCATATTGTTTTCCCCTTAATTTCTGGAAAAACATGGGAGCTATTCAAATATAAACAGCATTCCTCAACAAATTTAAACCAGTTTTGGTCAAAGGACAGTTCATTAGCAGAATGTAATTCTGATGCTCTTAACTGGTTTCTGGCTGCTCTCTCAGATTTATTCTAGCTAAGTAGTACCCTGAGTGATTTCAGTAACCGTCTGCTAAAGCACTTGGTTCCATATATAATTCATTGATTCTGTATAAAGGTGTATACACCCCCGCCCCACTCGCAGATTCTACCGCCAAGTTACCCGTCTCTGGAAGCGCCCAGGCCACCCGAGTTCTCAAAGGTTGCGGATTTCGCAGCAGAAAGATTCGAGAGCCCAGACCCCGAGTGTACGTACGCGTTCCCCGGCGGCGGCGGGGCCGGGCGCGGTGTCCGGCGGCCGCGGAGCCCCCGGGCGGCGCACCGCGCAGGGGGCCGGCACGCAGCCTCCCCCGCCCCCACTCCCCCCGCCGGCTCGGCTTTGCTTTTAAATGCAACCAGAAAAACACAAAAAGCCCGGCTCCCCCCGCCGCCGAGCTGGCACCGGCACCGGCGCGCCGGGGGATGCAGAGCCCGGTCCGGCTCCGCGGCGCCGTGCCCCCGGGACCGGGCAGCCGCGGGCAGCGACCAGCCCGCCCGGTTCCCTCAATTGCGATGTCGAGCGCCTCGGCAACAATATTGCCAGCCTGGACGTACCATTTA
>VZRO01007049.1:198298-222753 GCA_013397915.1 Daphoenositta chrysoptera | reverse complement strand
GCCGCCCCCTCTTCCCTGCCACCCACACCCCGAAACCCAGCCCGGAGCCCGACCACTGCCTCGCGGCAACCCAAATATTGCTGCTCCCTCCCAGGTTTTGAGCAATGAAAAAGGCATTTATTAAGATTATTTCTCTCATCGGTGATGAGATCTCAAGTGTTTGTTAAGAGAAATTATATAGATCATAGGTTGTACGTGTATTGGAATCTGAAATGAGTTTTATACTCAAATTTAGGAAACATCACATATAGCACTATTTGCATATTAGCTTTTTGTCACTCATATCTGTGTGTTAAGGACTGTCACTGCATTTTGCATCATTCGGGGCACAGATACAGACATGGCCTTTGCACCTATAGAATCTGTAGTTTTGTTTCAAACATTTCCTTTTTAGTTATTTATCTATTCGAAGTATATCGAGGGGAAAAGTTATTTGTGTTTTGTGTCCCTGGTCCTGGAAGATTTCCATGCATTCTTAACTTACAGCACATCAGTAATCACACTGAGTAAGAAGGGCTACTCAGTTGCTCCCACTAAGCATGTGCCCAGCCTGCAAACTCAACCTATTACTTTGTAAAATGTTAAGTGAACTTAACATTTTACATTTTAATCTTACTGACCATTGCCACAAAGTACAGCTGTGCAGAAATCTGAATTATCCCTTTGTAGCACTCTCTCCCTTCCATAGCTAATTAATCTATAATAACAAGAGCAATGCACATAAACATTTTTATTGTAATTGTGCTCAGGAGTACTTCCACTATCCCATATAGGAATCATTGTATTAGCTCCAAGTATGACATGACATTTCCTTTCCTTCTCTGCCCTCACAGCCACCCATAACCAAAATTCTCTGTAGCCTCAGCAAGGCGATTCATTAGTGAAGCTAAGCCTGCGTTTAACATATGTCTAATAATTCCCTAATAGCCACAATGCCAGTGACTCTCTCAGCCACTTCCTGTGCAGATCCCTGCAGTCTGCATGCCCTTCAGCTGGATCGCAGCTGCAGCCTAAGCTCTCCATCCCTGATAATAAAGATATTTTCTAGTTGCTCATCCAGAGTTCAAAGTTTTTGCAGGACATGGTTTCTTCAGCCTTACCAAAGTGGCTTGAGGAGCAAATAAAGATAAGGCAAATCACAACAGCCGTATCAGAAGGGTCTGGACTGGTGGTTTGTTCACAGTACACCCAATAAAGAGCAGAACACTTTAACAGTGGTGAGAACAGCAAACCTGACTGTCAGCACAAGACCCAGTGAAGTAGATAAGGATCAATTCAAGACTCTTCCCCCACCAGGAAAGTTAATTTAAGATCGCTGGTGCTGCTCTGAGCTGTATTTTAAAGCTAAGTGGCCTTGCAAATAACCAGGGAGGTGTGGGTAGCCATTTGTTTCACGCTGTGCCAGAGGAATTGGTAGGCAAATACACAGAAGTCCTTGCATTATATAAACAGGGGCAAAATGCATCATAAAATCTTTTCAGGTGAGTTTAGACATTTGGGTTTAGGAAGACCCACTTTTGTGAATCTTTGTGTGGCATCTCAAGACCTCAACAATGCCACCATCTGCCCTCATCTTCCTTCCTTCCGCTGAAGCTTCCCACCCCAGCACAATCTGTGTGCCCCTGCCAGTTCACAAACCAACATCTTTGTTCAAACCCGCTTTCATCAGACATTTGAACAAAGGTGCCAGGTTTTTCACAGGAATGGCTTGAGGCACAAGCATTTCAGCCTGTCTGCCAACTTTGCTAGGCAGGTGTTAACTTTTGAGAGTGAAGGGGAGAAAGAAGGTTGGGAAGTTGGACAGAAACATCCTAAAATGTGACCACAAGGTTTAGTCTAAAAAGCTTTACTTGTATTTAAATCTTCTCTAGGTTTGAGAACGATCGGTTTGCAGCATCCCTCAGGAAATGGAGAGATGGACACATTTGCAGTAGAGAGGAGACAAAAAAAAAAGTTAGAAATTAGGTGTCTGGCACCTAGAAATGATATGGTATGATACAGCACTGCATTCAGCTTCATATATAGGTGATAATTATAAGGTTGAAAAAGAACTAATGAGAAAGTTAGACCTGGCACTGTCACTAGACCCATGGACATCTGTGAAGAATCTGATGAGCCAAGTTGGAGCGTGGCCACACCTACCTGGAAAACATCTACAGGCACGCAAGGCAGATACCATGATACCTGTAATGTCTCCAAGCAACCACAGCCAGGGAATTTGCCATCCAAACAGAGGGTACACCCTCAAGTTCTGAGAAATCACACCCACTGTGGGCACATCTGGCACTGGTGAAACGTGCCCCTATGTGCTAAAAGCAAACTTGTTACTCCGGTGCAGAGAACAGCATGCTCAGATGAAAGGCTGGGTGAGAGGGTAATGGTGGCACTCTGCTTGCAGATACTGTGGCACAGTGGGCATGTTCTGAGGGATGGTTTGGGCTTGTGAACACTTTGAAGAAAGAGGGTCTTCTATTTCCAGCTGGACACTTGTCATTAACTTCATTTTCTGGTTTTGTTTGACTGTGAGTTTTCTAGCACTTATACTGAAAAGAGCGTGGAAAGGATGGCAGCAGTGAATTGTGCTGGGTGTTCTGGAGACACAATTGAAAGCTTTAATTTCCTCCTCGGTGTGTTGATGAGTACATTGAATGCAACACATCCAAGGTAGCCATGTAAAACAGAATTTAGAACAGAATCCAAAGAACAAGCAGATTTCACACCATCCTTGTATCCTTAGTATCTATTTACAAATAATTCTGTAATGCTGCTTTCAAGCAGACAAGTTTAATTAATTGTATCCCCCCACAAAATAAGTTGTTGTTTGCAAAATACTTAGACTCAAGTCAGTGACTGAAACTCAGAGGAATTTCAGGGCTTCAATTCGTTTTCAGTTTTCAACAAACTGATGGTTTCAGAAGCAGCTCCAGCCCTTTGTAGCAGTGCTAACAGCAAGTTTATACCATCCTAGAACAGGAAGAGGACATGGGTAGAATTATTATAGTGGCAAGCAAGCGCTGTGGGTGAGGAGTGAAGTAATCTGAGCAAAGAAAATGCCATTGCAGAAAGTAAACAGAATAACGACCAAAGGGTGGCCATGTGCCCTTACGGCTCTTCAGTGCCACCTGCCTTCAGTCCCAGCGCTGGTGGATGGCCAGTGCCATCTAGCAGGCAAAACAGTTGTTTACAGTAGCGAACAGATGGGTAAAGCTGGGCAGAAAAGCTGACATGAAAAGCGAAGAACTGCAAATCAAGGAACTAAGCAAAAAATACAGGGCAGAGAATGCCAGTTTTGGGGTTTTGTCTGAAAGCAAGGTTAAAGCAAGGGGTAACCAGACTGTTCCTCAAGAGCAGATAATGATTTAGCTCTGAAAATAAATTTAAACAAGGTTTCTTAGCAGAGGTTTGCACTCATCTCTGCAGTGGGGCAGTCCTGACAGCTCCACGGAAAATGCTGAGGGCCAGAATGTCGGTCTGGAACTGAAAGAGGCATCATGTGAGGCATTGCAATGACCCAGGAAACTGTGCTTGAATAGTATCAGAACACCCGGTGATAGCTCATGAAATGAAAAAGTTATTTCACTGTCCCCTCCATAGAAATATTCCTCTATGGTCAGACATATGTATCTGGAAGGTCTTTTCCAACAAACTCAGAAATGTCCATGGGGAGATTCCAATTTTATGCTAAGATGGGTTTGGAAAATCTTTTCACTCTTAGCTGCAAATGTGCTGTGCTTGAATGTACATCCTCAGTAACGCTCCTTCATCATTCACTGGATTAGTTGGTTCCCCCACTCTGCTACTTCTGGTCTTTTGACTGCAGTTGGTGGATGGTGCACAGAGCATTACACTTTGACCTTTGTGTAATGATACCTTAGTTTCTCATATCTGTTCCTGGTTTTACTAATTCAAAACTTGATAGAAAACAAATTTGACAAGTAATTTTTCCACATTTGAAAAGGGACAGAAAATATTTTTTGAAATACATTTGTAGTGAAGGAAAATCAGAAACTGTAAATGTAACCTGAATCCTTAGTATCAAAAATTGCCCCAAAGGTCCCCACTTCAGAGCTAGTTTTATGCTGTGGCTGGTCACAGGTTCCCTCAGCTCTGCACTGTTTTGCCTTGTGAGGGTTCTGCTCAAAATCATGAGCTTAGAACCCAATTAAAAAAAAAAAAACAAAACAAAAACCAAACACAACAGAAGGTAGCAGTTTGAAAAATTAGGTTAGTGGTTTAGTGCTTGTACAATGTACTATTTTGTCCACTTCTGCTTATGTTTGTTCTGACAGAAATTTTTCATTTCCTGGGAAGAGAAGAAACTTGCACTATTTTTGTTGCTAGAAGCTGAAGCATTTTGTGAGACATTCTGGCATAGGCAGGGCTGAGGCAAGGGGTTTTGCAACTCTAATCAGATAAAAACACTGCTTCCATTATAACAAGATCTTTGATTTCTGTTGGCCTGTGAATTTCATTGCAAATATGTTCACTCTGTACCTATCTACAAAACATCTGTCTTAGACTATGTCTACCCTGTTAGTTAATACAGTCTGTGCAATGGCATCACTGCACTGGACTGTGGGAGAGTAATAACAGTAAGGGAAACAAGTGACGAACAAACCCACTACCTGTGTGTGTTCAGAATAAAGAGAGATTTGCTGAAAATAAGTCTCAAATAGATGTCAAAGGAGATGAAAACAAAAATCAAACATTACTTCAGCCGTGTATAAACAAGGAACAAGAAAATAACAGGTGCTACTTTGAAGAGTGGACAACGAAAAGATTAAAAATACTTACGTACCCGAAATCTAAATTAAGCTTTGCCATAGCTTTTAAGAGGAACAGTGGAGTTGAAGAAGGGAGCAAAACCAACATTATTAGTTGGAGTGAGGGGAAGAAAATGGAAGTTAGTAAAGGTGAAAGCAGATCTAAATCAGCTTAACATTTTCTAGTGAGGGAGACCAGTAATTTTCATCCCAGAACTCCAAAAGAACTAGTACCAGATTGACAGCAACCATTTGAAATAATTTTTTGAGTTGGAGGTTGTTCTTGTATGATTTGTAAAAAGTAGATATAATACTTTTATTTTAAAAATTTCTAGAAAGTTAGCTAAGAAGCCACTGAGTTCATTGGTTTTGAGACCATCTCAGACTTTCAGAAGAGTTTTGAAGAAAAATATATTTGACATATTTAATATATATTTTTTTTAAAAGACAGAGAACAAGAGAAGATAAACAGGATAAAATGCAACCACAATGCTGATTTTGTCCTGGACACTTTATCTTTGGAGAGATAAGTGATTTTCTAAGCAAGGGGAAATGTAGTAGATCTAATCTATATGGATTTTAGTCAAGCATTTGATATGATGCCACATGGGAAGTTATTCATTAAGACGGAGAAGATGGGGATTAGTACAAGAGCAGTAAAATGCATAAGAAGTTGTCTGAAGGAGAGATGCCAATAGATTGCTATTGGGATAGAGATTTCTAGTAATTCAGGATTGAACTTGTTTAATATTCACTCTAATGATCTATTGTCATTTAAGATGGAGAACGGTAAAGATATGTTCTGATAAAAGAGTCAAGAGGCACCATCATTAACAGTGTCAGAGTATTGTGGCTGGTGAGCTGGAGGACAGTGACAGTGATGGAAATGGGATGCAGTTCCATACAAAAACAAACATACATTTGGGATGCACTTCACCATTAACAATTGAAAATTAAGCATCTTCTTCAAGCTAGTCTAATCCAGGGCTTCTTCTGCAGGTGCTGAAAAGGGGAAGATTCCCTGAGAGTGGAGGTCTATCCTGCCTCTTTTGGGCTCTTGATTTAGCATAAGAAGAACTGTTGTGTGGATATGTCAGTCTCTCTATTAACTATACAGAACTTCATGCAGAAGGATAAAGAAAAGTAGATTCTCTTAAGGCAAGAAAACTGACTACAATGTTAAAAAAAATATAACATATCTCTGTATTAGTTTGTCAGTGTGTGACTGTGAACCATCAGTGCATGAGGCAGTGAGAGAAATGACAAATGTGTTCCTAGACAAGATTCTTCCAGCAGCAATGGGAAGGCACTGCTGACATTGCACAGGGCACTGCTGGACCATCATGTCTGTTGTAGGATCGTGTCACAGGTGTTAGGACAGGTATCAGTCTGTCAGAATACTCCCTGTAATCATGAGAGACTTGAGCTTTCCAACAAGAGGAGAGAGCTGAAAACTGCACTCTACAGACAGATGCTGACCCGTGGGTGTGAGGGATGTACAATACCTTACTGGTGGTGGCTGGGAATTTCTGAGGTGCCAGGATGTCTTCCAGTCTTACGTTTCTGATGTTACAGATAGGAAAGTGTTAGTCATCAAGAACATGTGTGTATTTTTGACCAGCTTTTTCTTGGTCCCATTTTTTTGTTTGTTTGTTTACATATAAGTACATATATGTGTGTGTACACATATCCATCCAAAATTTAAGTGAAGTTTTTCTTCTATTGTTTATTGGGCAGCATAGAAACACAGACGTATATTTTGTGTTTTCTGTAATAACCCACAGAGCCAGGCAGTATTTGTGGATATGCTGCATTTCTGAGTATTTCTGGTGATGACTTTCAAGTTATAGATAACGTAAAAATCTCTTCTTGTCCTCACATTAGGTAAAAATAATAGGAAAACCACCAACAACTTCATCTGTACATGAAATATTTTTTGCTTTCTTCCTGTGTATGTACTCAGAGAGGCAGTGTGTATAGTATGCATAAGTAATTAATGTTGCAAGCTGGAAGAATGAATTATTGTCAGATGGAGGTAAAGCATGCAATATGGTCAAGTAAGCAGTTCCAATAATAGCTGTGCTTATAGAAGCAAAATGTAATAGAGGGCAAACTCTACAGGTTGCCAGATTGGTGTCAATGTGGAGCTTTGTTGCCAGTTGGTGACCAGGGGACAGCAGAAGGATTGGTTTTAGCTGAATGCTTTTAAGCTTACGTGTCACACGTAATGAGATTGCTTCTCAAGCAGTGGCACTTAAGCAAAGGGCATACATAATTTTAGCTTGATTTAGTTGGTGGAGGTCTAACTAAAAACCACCTTTTCCTCCCTCTCCAGCTTGGCATTTTCTCAGTTGAGTGACAACACATTCTAGGTGAACAGGAGCCATGTCCTGTTGTTGCTGGGACAGCTGGATCAGGGTGACATGTGCCTCTCCACCTGGGAATTTAGCTGAAAAAAATGGAACTGTGGTAGAGCAACTGGGCTGTGCAAACTCCCCAAAAACTGGCACTGCCCAGGGTAAAGTACAAATCCAGGGAGTACAAATCCAGGTCACAGCAGTGTTTTTAATTAATGTGGTAGAGAAGATAATCACAAGAACTACAAAAAGGTTCTTTTCCATCCAAAGTGGACACCAGAATACTGGATATGTTGTAGCCCAGCTGAAGGCTGCCCTTTAAAGCCAACGACCGTGCAAGTACCTCTCTTTATATTGTATAAGAGAAAGAAACGACAGGGCCTTTGACTATGTGCACTCAGACATAGGTGTGTATCAGCTGAGTATCAGGGGCCTCAGAATCAGTGTCACACACACAGACACACACTGACAGGGCAGAGTCCCCAGAGGGTTTGCTCCCTCCCCTGCCCACCTCTTCACAAACAGGCAGAGTTCAATTCCAGACTGCCCAGCATACAAAGCAGATAAAGACTGGCATGGAAGAGCCCATGGGCAGCTTGGCAGCCTCAGTAGTTACTGGTATCAAAGGTCACTGAATGCTAAAAAATAAATATGTTACAGTGCCAGCAGGGCACTGGTGACCCAAGATAAAAGCTTCTCTACTACCAGAGATATATTTTCATGTTTGATACCTATGTGAACAGTATTTACTGTGATTTTTCAAGTGTTCTTGGAAATATAGAGGGGTGAAACATGTTTTGCTTAATGCTGGCAAGGGGATCTGCTTCAGAGGCCAGACCCTCTCACTCTAGCATACACTGTGCTGTTTTCATGGGTACACCTGAGCTGCAAAGCAAAGAAATTCAGTGTTTCTCATACTTCTGACTCAGGATTCTGATACTTCTCATTCTTTTTACTTTTCAAAATTGTGGTTGGATTTTTCTGTCCTAAAAGCACCTTTCTGTTTGAGTCTGACTTCACCAGTGCTGGTGTAAGTCTGAAATTACTGCACTGGAGCCACTGGAATGATACGGGTGAAAGGGAGAGAGGCTCCAGCCCAGTGCCTGACATTGTTAAACAAGGTTATAAACACCATTGGTCAGTTCATATTCATCTTCTGTGATTAGTGCCAGCGGCAATGGAAAGCCTGGCCAGTCATTTCCTACCGTGTAATGCAAGGTGACTATAGTTCAGGGGACAAAGAACATGAGATTGGGGTTTTTTCAGGGACAGACAGAGGACTGGTTATGAATGTTTGGGGCGCTTTAGTTTCATTGTTTTCTGTATCAGCACTGAGGGTTGAGTGACGCTTTCTTGCAGATCTCCAGTACCAGTTCAGAGGTTATGCATGGGAATGGGGACTCTCTGCTGCTCCCTCTATTTAGTATTTGCATTGTTTTTTTCTTTCTGTTTCTCTTGGAGGCACAAATCTCCAGCAGTATTCTTGTTGTAGCTTCAGGACAATGCAAGTAAAAAAGCAACATACTAGAAACCCAGTTAAAGGTGGAATTCCTGGTGCTCTTCTATTGCCCCTGGGCAAGCACATAATTTACTTTTAGCCTGCTCTAACCAGTGATGGGTAACAGGATGGTGCAGGGACAGGCATCTGCAGATATCATTGACTGAGAACACAAAAGATGTCACAGTGGCCACCTAGTACCACACATATGGTGTTCACAGGCTAAGAGCATCCCTAGCAGGACTCTGGGCTTTATCAGAGGAAAATATTTTCAACTTTTGCTTAACTTTTGGTGACAAATTCAATGTTCTAAACCATAGTGCTGGCCCCACTCCTTGGTATAACATTCACCAGGTAATAGTCTACTTATCCAAAATGTTCACTGAAGATCAACCTTGACATAGAGAGTAAAACAACAGACATCATCAACACTGTTCCCTGAAAAATATCTTTAGCTTGTCAGTAAAAATGTAGCATTTTCAGTGGCTTTACAAACAATGCAGAAGGATGCAGAGCAAGAAATGTTACACTCATAGTTGTACAAATCAAGAAAGAAAGGGGTGAATATTTGTTCCAAGTGCTCAGACGGACGAGGGCTGAAGGAAGATTCTGGAGTGATGAAGGACCAGAATTACGTGGTTGTGGAACCGATGCACAACACCAACAACAGTGCCCTTTGCATCCTGCACAGCAGATACGCTGCACTGACTCTCCAGAGGCTCCTGAAGGAGATCACTGCACCTCGTGCATACCAAGTACTCACTCACTCTTAGGGGCTGAATTAGGGGAGAGCTGGATACACAGGAGGAAAGGCACTGGAACAGCTGGGCCCTTCTGCAAGCTTCCATTCACCTGGAACCTTTAACAGCACAGCTAAAAAGGCTTGGGCTTTACTTTGAGATTTGGGAACTTGCACAGAGACTGAAAAACAACCTGACGTGCCTTGGGCCACAGGATTCCACATCGGAAACTGGTTAGAGCACAAGCATTTCTGCATCCCACTCCTCTGCTTGGATGAGCAACCCACGCCTCTGTAAATCATCCAGGAGGCACTCGAGTTACTCCAGCTTTGTGCGTGTGCAGTAAATCACAGGGCTGTGCTGAGGGGAGACCCATCTGCCTGCTGGCTGCCGGGGCATTGAGCAGGGCTGATGCTGCTGCTGGTGACTGAGCTGCCACCATGCCCTTCCTTGCTGCTTTTGAACAGCACTTGAGTCTTCTGGTACAACACAAAGTTGCTTTTTCCTTGTCTATTCTTAAACATGCATTCCAGCTATCGTTCGATCTGTTATGAAACACTCAGGATAAGATCACTGAGGAACCTGTGGCAAGACAACCCTGACAGTTTCTGGATGCTGCAGATCTTTTGGCACTTATCTCTTTGATTACAGTCTTGAATATGCAACAGAAACTACATTTTCCCACTCTTCTGTCGTTACTACACTTTCCTTGGTGGGTGTTCCCAGCCCCTGAAACTCCTGTCTCCTTCATTATCAAACATTCTGATGTGCTGCTAACTGCTCTGTTCTTTGTCCTCTCTGTTCTTTTTGACCCCCTGGTTCTCTATGGGGCAGCCAGGTGGTGGCTTCAGTAAGGAGTAAGCCCCTGTTTCCAACAGCAATGCTGTTTGTGCAAATCAAGTGAAACATCTCTCAAGAAATTGGTCTTAATAAGTGTCTTCCACTTGCATTGGAACTGAGAATATTGTTTTGTTCTCTGTAACCAAAAATGCTTTAAGACTTGCCTAACTGAGATGTTATAGCTCCTCTTCTGCAGGGATTTCAGCAATGGAAATCACCAGAGACAGTTTGACTTAAGGCAGGCATGTTTTCTCTCCTCTTTGGTAATTACTTTGTCCAAAAGGGCCCAGATTTTTTTGGCTTTCAGGAAGTGAAAACATGAGCAGTGAGAGAGATCTCGGTGACAGAGTGAGGAATTTGCTCGTTTTGTTACTGTGATTGCATGGCTGGATTTTTACTAGTTGCAATGTCTTGTCTGGCTCTGCATAGAACAAAGTATGAGTAGTATGGGACAAAAATGCTTCCAGGGGCACTAAAGAGCCATTTTTATGGTCATCTTATAATTATAATAAACATAGTTCCTCTATTACTTTCATTTTTCTGCCAAAAAAAACCAAGAATGAAATAAAATATTAGAGCAGGGAAATGTACTTTCTTAAGATGAGCCGATAAACTGTTAAAAATGTGTGTATGTATATTGATGTTGCTGCTCTTCCTGCTTTAAACAACTGGCTACATTTTGTTCTTAATTATGAATTAAAGGGTTTGTATGCACATGTCTACATTGGAGACCCCCAAGTGATTCTGAGATGAGGGTGAACTGGGGTTTGTTCAGCCAGTTGGATTGAAATTACTTACCACTTGAACAGCATCTGCAACAGCGTAAGGCACGGAAGCAATTTTTCTTTTGTAAGAAGATGAAAAAGAAATAAAAAAGGAGTCAAAGAGTAAGCGGGCTGAATGGGCCATTAGCACCAAACTCTAAAGATGTAGAAGTCAAATAGGATAGAAAAGCCCCATAAATTTTTACAACTCCTCAGAGAAAAACACTGTGATTATTAAAACATGAAACCTTGCTTTTCTAAAATGCTTAAAAGATTAATATAGAAATGTCATACTGTGGCTGCTGGAGGGATTATCCTTAATGGGAATGTTAGAAGTTATTTTAATGTAAAGCAAACATAGCCACCAAAGAAAGATCAAAAGTGGAACAAATTCAAGGCTCTTAGTTTCAGGAAAATGAAGTTTGTCAAGAAACTATTTCTACTCTGTTAATTAGAATGAGTAAATTCTCCATAAATACTGTATATATATGACATAGAAAATGATGACCTCATCTAATTAGTCATTACCTAATCCAATCACTAGCACAAGAACAAGTCTTAGGTCTCTTTTATGAAAAAATTTGTTCCCTTTTTGGCTTGAGAAAAAGTACATTTTTGCTAGTGCACATTTTTGTGAGGTCATGTGCATATGCCCAAATAGCTTTGATGATAATCCACCATCCACGGGCAGGGGAAGGTTGGTCACATGGCACAGAGGCAAATGCTCCCAGAGTTTGTGGTCTTTTCCATGCAGGAGCAAATTCAGTGACTTTTTGTTTTCTTTTCAATCTAGCATTGTTACTGTTTAAAATGTAAACTGACCACAGAGCAACACACTGCTTTGGTCTCTATGTAAGCCTTTGAAGTCCAAATGAAAATGAAATGAAACTGTTGGTAATTTAGAGCAAAAAACATGTCATATTTTCTTTGCTGTTCAGGACAGCACTTAATTTGCTGTCTGTCCTAGTTTGGGCAGTGCTGCCATCAAACACCTGATTCTGTTAGACCCCAGTTAGCAGCGCCAGACTATCAATTCCAGGAGCAGTAATTGCTTTACAAATTGTGCCACCATCGACTTGTTTTTTCCGCCAGTGTGAGACACAAAACCACACTACAGCATGCAGCAGTGCTCACACATTGCTGTCCTTGTTCCCCTCTAAAAGGGTTGGACTTGCAGAACACAGTTTCTTTTAACAGTTATTTCTAAAAAGATCCATCATGCCAGTACTCAGCCCCAGCCTGCTGGCTTTGCTAAAAAACTTTCCCAGAAAGTAAGAAAGTGCTAAATCCTTCTATGCAGTGTGAAAATTCACTTGTTCAAAGGTTTAGTGCCATATCTGACAGCAAGATTTTACTGGGTAATAAGAATATTCTTTTAAATAATTGCCAATATTTATAGGGAAGTTTTTTTTCAAACCTGCTGTCTCTTTCCATTGTCTTATCCTGGACATAGAAACAAATAGCACAGAAATTAATGTTATTTTTTACTCGCTTGCAGCCCTACAAGCAGCCAGCCCTCAGTTGCTGTTTAGACAAGGTACCACCACCATGTGCTGGGGACAAGTTACCAGTCACCAGAAATTTTGCTTCAAGCTGGAACCGATTTTTTTGGGGCTCTGCAAGTGCCAGAGAGTCCTGGCAGGAAGGTACTGCAGTGCCTGAGGTGTGCTGAGGACTCAGTGCATGGGAGGAAGGTCTTAGCTGAAATACAAGAATTTAGTTAATTGTCAGGATTTACCAAACTCCAAGTAGTTTTTGTTTTTGGAAGATTCTAAAATGTGTCCCAGAATATCAACTGTAGACCTGTTAAAACAGGGGTCAGAATTTACAGAATCAAATACTTCATTTTTAACAGAAGACAAATTTCCATTCGTTATGCACTAATAGCAACCTCCTCTTAGCATTATTTTTATTTTCTTGCAATTCATTTTAGAATACAAGGGTGTAGTTGGTATCTCGCAGCTTTTTTCCAGATAGTCTCAGGAAATGTGCTGTTAAGATAAAATGAAAATGCCATAACTTTCTGATGTACACTCACATTAAGCTACCAAATCCATTAGTATTTTCCTCACCAGTCTGGTGCCACAGTGACAAAAGCAATCCATCTATTTTTTTGTTATGAGCCATAGGTTACAAAGCACATCGTACAAATGAAGTGGCTACGACAAAGGACTCAAGCTGTGTATTGAGCAAGTGTGTACCATCCTAAAACACAGGACTGTAATTCTTGCTTCCCTGGTGTCCCTTTATTTGCAGCTGTATAGAATAGCAGAAGAAAAACAATAAGCATGTTCTACTCCCTCATTAAAATATGATTACTTGATGATGATATCAAATACTGGATAAACGCCATTGCACAGAAATGGGCCAGAAGCTCAGGATTTGCAGCCTTGTGCTCATTCTTACACATCAGTGCTCAACTCCAAATGCACAGTTACAGTAGCAGGTTGGACAGAGAACTTGATTTACAGGGCTGTGGGATCCTATCTATAAACATCTTCATTCCTCAACTGCATTCAGTGTTCACTACTCATTAACTTCCTGCCTCCTCTCATCCCCACACCGTGTTTCCAAAAGAACTCATTTTCATGACTGGCTTGCTAGTTGGGCGCTGGCCTGACAGGGCTGAATAAAGAAATTTTCTGGTTACAAGGTGCCAAATGCAGAGTGACAATGCAGGGATCCTGTGCTGCTCCACTAATGAGCTGCAGGCTTGACAGAGAGGGCAGGCGTGGAGGGGACAGGACAGGGAAGTGGTTTGTTCACAAAGAATCATAATTCTGTTGAAGTCAGTGCTAGCAGGGGAGGTCTATGAGTGGCAGCCACGGAGCCTGTGTTCCACCCATCCTACCTGCTTAATCCTCGCCCAGCCTGCTGACACTGCCAGAAAGACACGGTGCCATCTGTCCGTGGGGCTTTTGTATGTGAGCTTGGTGGGTTTCATGTCATTTCATACAGTGACTCCAAATCTGTGGAATGAAAACTTCCAGTCACTTCCAATCTGAATATGTCGATGTTTAATGTGTACAAACACCCTGTGTTTTGCATTCCAGTATCTGACACTCATTTCTGAATTCCGCCTCAACACCCATGGCAATGAATCTTCCTGGAACTGGAGCATGGCACACTGAGGGGTGTGTTGTATTTCTTGATGTTGCTCTGGCAGATGAGCTATTACCCTAAAAATGTTGGTTTTGTTTTTTTTTTTCTGGTGTCTTCTGCTTTTCCTTTTTCTTAGATCTTAGCGGAACACCCAAGACCTGGGTGTGCAGATGCCACTTAGTATCAAAAGGGGGGCTGTAGGGTATCCATTTAGTATCCAGAAACTCAGGCATTTGGATACAGAAGCAAAATAAGGTGTTGGATAGGATGGGATTCCTACTCAACCATAGCTGAGCGTGGCAGCAAGGAGACTCAGAAAGCTATTTTTCATATATTAATAGCAGTACAGGACAATGGCAGAGTTTTTAAAATGCTCTTCCCACAACTCCTTGAAAATGTAACCCAAGGAGAAGTAGTTGTATGGCACAGGTGATGCAGTGCTGAGGAAACAATGAATCCCTTGCTGCACAGGCTCCAGAGAAGAACACCACATTTCATGAGGATGATCAGAAGCAGCACATTCAGCTTCACAGCAGTTTCCAGGCTCTCGGTGCCCCTGATTCATCCTCTCATGGCACCACTGGTGCTGTCATGCAATGTAGGTTAGCAGGGCTCACCACAGTTGATGGAGATAGGTTGGTGGGAAGTGGTGCAACCATTTGGGAAATCAGGCATAGCATATACTAGAAAGTGTCTTAAGCTTGGAGTTGTCTAAAGCTGTCTAAAGCACTTTCCCTGTAGGGCACTAGAGTTTCTAGTGTGAAAAAACAAGGGATTGACTCTTCCCTGCACGTAAGTGACTCGTGTTTCTATTTACACCTTCACACAGAGAGCGATCAGAGTTACCAATTCAGGTGGCTGATACCTTACAACCAAAGCAAGGGTATGAAAAGAATAATAAAGAACGAGGCCCTGAAATTCCCAGTTTAGCTTGTGAATTGTGCAGATCTTGGCCACACATATCCTCTGTGTATGGCAGCTTTGCACTTGGAAAAATTCCTTCTCCATAAAACAGTTTCACTCTGCAAGCATAGGCAAGTAAGTGGCAGTGTGTTGGTGTGAGAGGGAGAGGGATGCAGCAGGACACCATTTTGGGGTTGGGCTAACAGTGGCAACAAAATGGGAGTCACTTGGACAGTGCTCTATCAATCCATGAGATAAATATTCGTTTGGAACCAGATTGGACCTGAAGGAGTATTTTAAAGAAATGAAATTAGATAAAATTTTCCAGCAATTGTGTACACCCTAAATACCACCTGCTGGAACTGGACCTCATGGATTTGCCATCACTGCTTCAGAAACACACATGGCTGTGCTCTGGCTGCTTGAAATGCAAAAACTGGCACAGGGGTGTACTGTAAGTGTGGGAAGAGGATTTATTCCACCAGCAGGTTCCTGCAGGATTTGTGCACAACACACAGTCAGTGTCTGGTGATCAGAGCATTCACTAGCAGAGTGCATGCAGCGAGAATGAAATGCATCTTACAGCCATCCCTTTATATTAAAGCTGTAACACACTGTGTTTGGATGCAAGCCCAGGCACGGTTCTGTGTAAGATCTTGTTTACCCTTTCATCGTGAGCGTTCCTGCAAACTGCTGCTTTCTCACTTACCACTCGTTTTCAGTTTTACATGGGGATGGTGAGGCAGGTTTCTGAAAACACGGTGCTGAATCAGTGACCTCACAGCGTGCTGTAACTGCCAGGAACCCCGTGGATAATACAAACACAGTTAACCATATAAAGTGAAATATAAGAGAGGAACCTGCATGCAGATATACGGCAAGGGAGTTGACAAGCTGTAAAATAGGGACTTGGGAAAAGCCATGAAAAGGGACAAATTCCTCATTTTTTTTCTCACATCTTTTTATCAAGAGGCAGAGTGGCAGGGTAAGGATGCAGGATAGCATGGGGGCCTGAAAATGATGGCAGGAGCTTCCAGGCTGCTCCCAGGCCCCAGTGCAGAATGTCTTGCCAGGGTAGCAGTGCAACAGTGCAACAGGGCAGCTTAGCATTAGCACAGCCCAGCATTAGCACAGCACAGCCCAGCCCAGCCCAGCCCAGCACAGCCCAGCACAGCCCAGCCCAGCACAGCAGTCTTCTGACATCTTGTGGCTTGGCCGCAGAGCACAGCCATCCCTTCCCCCACATCCCCGGGCACGGGTGTCAGCTGGAACTGACCTTGGCATTAACTGCAGCCACTGGAGGTCCTTATATATCCCTGCATTCCTCTCACAAATACAGGGCCACTGCTTTTCCCTCCTGGGCTAGAATGAAGAGCCTCGGGTGAGCCTGTTTTCCCCAGAACTTGTGCATGAGATTTATCCAGATTTACACTGAAGAGGAGCCTAAATTGGCACTGAACCCAGATGAAGTCTACCTAAACTGGATCCCAGATTCTGCATTCTGCATTAACGGGTGGAACAAAACCCAGATCCAAACATTCCAAGTTTGGTATAATCTCCCCCAGTCCCACCAGCTCACTGATGCAATCAGGGACTGCTGATCAGAATTGCTCATTTCTTTTGATTGCAATGACCCAGCTTCAGTGCTAGTCATGCATGGTCTCTAGAGGGAAGGATAGGAATTTTAAGTATTTACTAAGGTGTATTTATTTTTAGACTCTGATTTCATTTTTTAAAAATCATGGATATCCAGAATGTAAAATTTATACAAATACCAAAATCCACATAGTGCAGTCCTAACCTCTATTGTCTAAAAGTATAGCTGGCTCTGGAAATACTAATGGTAAAATCTTTTGTCTCCTCTAAGGAGCTGAGACTGACTCTGGTATTTGCCAAAGTTACTCAGTTTCAGAAACGGCAAAATGATGAATACATTGAATTATGTAAGCAGAGAAATCAAGTAATTTTCCTGGTGTTGGGCCCGATGAATCTCCCCTGGGTTACTCATTACACCAGGCTCTTGCTCTGGGCTTGATTTCCAGTGGGGGCAGAGGACAGCCAGAGCTGGGGCTGGAGCTTTTGAACACCACGGCTGGGACTGGTGAGAGCTCAGGCTGGAGTTGTAGAGGTGCTGAGTGATAAGGAAGAAGGAGGAAATGAGCTTCTCAGCTATTTTTTGCAAGTGTATTTCACACATTTTATTGTACAGATTGGCAAAATATGGTGAAAAGGAAAAGACACACAGCCAGTATTGCCCATTCGTTCTCTGGCAGCCCTGTGTGGAGGAGTTACTTCCCCACCCTGCTCCCTTCCCCTGTCTAGGATGCACGGTTCAAAGAGGGAAGGAAATGACATGGAAAAGGGAGAGAGGGCTCATGCTGATGTGGAGCCCTGGGGGGAAGCCTGTGACCAACTTTAGGACCAGAGAAAGATTATCAGCACTTTCCAAGAAGCTTAGCAGGAAATACATGGAGAAAGTCATATGGTCAGTTTGTAAGAATTCACCTCAATTCCCATTCTCCTCCCATTCTTTTACAGTTTGGAAGTTAACCTCTGAGGAGATCATAGTGAAGAGATGGCAGCGGGAGGAGACAGAGCAGTGTGGTTGGGAAGCACTTTGAGAAGCTGAAATTTCCTCTTCCTTCACGTCTGTGGGATTTCCAGCACTTGTGCATCATAGGGAGGTAGGCACACTGCTTTGGATACCACTGGAACCTCCACTTCACCGTTTGGATACACACATCTCCAGCAAGGGCTGTTAGGGGAAAGTCAAGGAGGTAAAAGAGCCTCAGCTGGCCGGTTTGAGTTTGAAAAAGTATGGAATGAAGGAAGTGGCACTAACACATCAGAGCTTTCACCCAATACTCACTATTTTTCAGTGTACTTAAAGCTTATAATTTAAGAAAGATCCAAAGGCATAAACTTTCACACACTTCATACGATGTCTTTGAATGTGGCACAGTCTTGGCTGAAAATAGAAATGGAGCTAATGGGCAGATGCTGTGTTCTGTGATGAAACTTGCATTAAGGTTTTATAAGATAAATTGCTCCTGACTTCTGTTACCCACATGAAAATTGTGGTTACTACAGCAGTGACAGCAGGACAGACAGACCATGTCCAGTTCAGCTCTATCAGTCCCTTTGTAAAAGGCTGCTGCAAGGAGACAATTGGCTATTTGTGGCTTGTGGCTCCTCTCTCAAGAGAAGTTATAAACTGAAAGCGATACCAAGTGTTATACAAGGGGGAAACAATGCATAAAAATTGAAGGAATTAAAAATATTTTTAAAAATACCTACTAAAAATATGTAATTATATAAAAATATGTGTGTATTCACACACGCACATGCAGAGCCACACATATGTGAAAGCATGTTTCATTGAAATGTCAAGAGAAATTACATTTTTTAAAATATATATTCAGTGTTCTGTTGCTGCAAACCAAAGTCATCTGTTTATCTTGACAGCTAAAGAGGGTGAAGGCAGATGCAATTTGAGCTTCTCTGCACTGGCCAGCTGGTAGCTTAAAGCCAGCAAACAGGAAGGGGGAGGTGAATTATCCCCACTAGTTGGTCTTAGAAGTGGTCACTGTACAGGATAGCTTTGGAATTCCGAGGGTTATGATTCTCCTAGGAACTGCTGGGCTAATACTGTTTTATATTTTCATAAGGCCAAGTGGTGTCTGGAAGCTCAGCACCAGGCGACCTCCAGCACCACACACTGGCTCAGGGCCACCAGTACGGAAACAAAGGCATCGCTTACTTTTTCCATACATGCCATTTGTTTCTCTCAGTTGTCTCTGAATCACTGTAACTGCCAGGATGCTGTAAGTGGTATTCACTTACAAACACCAGGAGTATGGGATCATTGCTAGAAACCAGAAACATCAAGCAGGTCAGGTCCAACTCCTCAGAGTGTCTTTAGAGGATGCCCTGCTCTTGATGTATCTGGGAGAGAGAAGTGTTACCTTGCTTCAGCAGCTGCCTGTGCAGAGCTGGCACAATGGTGTGGACAAGGGGCTTATTTGAATAGGCAACAAGAAGAAAGAGAAGGAAGGGGGAGGGTGTGATTTATATCCATTTCATTATTTTCAGTGGCAAAATGCTGCATATAAGCTGGTTATAGCTGGATTTCTTGGGTGAGCCCAAAGCCCGGTGTGTGTGCAGCTCGTGGATTACCCTGTGTGATACCTGGGGCTGGGAGTCCTCACATCAGTGCACTTTAATAGCAACACACAGCGTGTTTGTCACCACTCTGAATTGCCTGTAGTGATTTCTTTATTCATCCTTTTTCTGCACACAGGTTTTATGATTTCCGAACCACAATGTAAAAGCTGTTCAGCTCTTAACAAGCCATGTGGAAAAGCAATGTTGAATATATAAGCATGCAGCGTGTCTGGAAGCATTGCCATATTTTCCTCTGAAGAATTTGTTTAGGTTACATAAAAGAAATAGACAGGAACCCTTGGGTTTTCATTTGGTGGTTCTCCCTCTGTTCTGCTTGGCTTCTCAGCTTTCAATAGATCCCAAGGTCAGGCTGTTATTTGTTGCTAGGCCAAAGTGGCAACCTCCCACCCTAACAATGCTGCTATCTTCATATCATCTGAGC
This sequence comes from Daphoenositta chrysoptera, assembly GCA_013397915.1. NCBI lineage: Eukaryota > Metazoa > Chordata > Aves > Passeriformes > Daphoenositta > Daphoenositta chrysoptera. The sequence goes on along the minus strand of VZRO01007049.1, from coordinate 203,180 downwards.
TATGGGGGCCACATTGTGATGCTTTGGCAGTGTTGCTAGGGAGGTTGCTAGGTTAGACTGATGTCACTATGTGGGTTATAAATTGCCTTTACCCTGCTGGCCTTAACTTGGCCCCTAACACAATGATCTAGTGGATGGCATCGAAGTGTTCAGAAGAGACATTGGAGCAACATCTTTGGATCCTGAACTTGGCAGCAAACACATGTTGCAGCCATTCAGTAAAGGAACCCACTTGTAATCTAGAGAAGAAAATGAACAATTTATGAAATGCATTCCTTCATGTTCAGAAATTAAGAAAACTAATGAAAAATACCCAGTTTCTACCCACATGCATGGGCTAAACCCGAGGTTTTCCCTTAATGCAGGCTGTGTGCCCTCTGTGTGCCCCACTGTTAAGAAGAGGAGAGAAGTTTTATGATGACAAAAGTGAGAGCTGAGGAAACGAGGTAGGTGAACTGAGAATTTCCCAGCTTTGAGTACTGTGTGTCACAATTGCAACTCTACTAAAATGTGCCACCAATGCCTTTATTACCACAAAAGTGCCATTCCACATAGTCAGGTTATTTACATGTTCCTAATTTGTGACCTCAAGGGATATTTTCATTCTGCTTGTTACAAAAAATAACAATAGCTGAAGAATCATTTTAGTTGATTTTTCAACATATTAACATATCAAATGAAAAAATTCTGTGTTCTGCAGAATATAGGCGTGCATGTACACACGTGTGTGCTCATATGTGCATTTCATTTGTTTTGAAAAGGAATAAATCAAATTAGATAAACATGCATGCCCTTCAGAGCTGTTCTGGTTTAATAAGTAAATACATAATTAGACAGGCTTTTCTTTATGCATGATGTCTTGATATGCAGGGCTTTAGCTGCACACCTCTCATCAGCCTTAATGAAATTTATGTGGCTAAATCCCCATGCATTGTGCTGAACGTACACCTTAGTATATTTGTAATTAATTTTTAAAGACTGCAGACCAGAACACAGCTCCTACAGTGCCGTGTGAATCCATAGGGTGTATACATATTTATAAATGTTTTTAAAATGCATATTATATTTCACCCACAGAGCTTAACATCTCTGCTGGCTGGAAACATGTATTAAAGAAGGTAACAAAAATCCAGAGGAAATGTCATTGAAAAATAGTTAATACACATGGGCTACAGCTGCCTTTTAAAGATTAATTTCTTGGCCATTTACAATGTGGTTTTTATTATCAAAAGCCAATGGACCATATTACAGAAAATCTTGCTTTGTAAATTCCTTTTGCGCTTCTTGGGCCTGTTCTGTTCCAGAGAATTTGGTCCTTTCCTGGGCAGACTGACACCACTGTTCACTCAGAACTGGGCCTGGGGTGTCCCAGGTTAGTGCAGGTCCTGCCTGCTGTCACCAGAGGAAGCAGCACTCCTTGTGCGTGTCCTGGAACTGTTAAAGGGAGGGAAAAGATGGAGATCTGAGTCTTTGTTTAAAGTGTGGTTTGCAAGGCTGCAAACATAACTTTGCAGAGTCATACACATGGGTGTAGATATTTGCATGCATTAAATATGTGGAAGAGTTTAGAGAGCTGGAATCATACTTTTAAAAATGTGGTCTTATTGAAGCTGCACTGGTTCTAACTGGATTATTATAATTTCTTTCAGTTGTTGATTTCCTATAGTGTTTGAAAATGAACTAAAGACTGTATCAAAAACACTCACTACTTATTCTCTGTCTTCTTTTTCCTTCTCCTGGCCTTCCCCTTTTTTTCTCTCAAGACTTCCAGAGGTTAGCTTAGTGCCATGTACTCCTCCTTTTCAGTATGGGACTGGACAAAATGTTAAAGCACACACCTCTGTGTATGCAGCAAATCCTGGCCTGTCTCTGTTTCAGCCTCTAAACAGCAACATTTCTGATACACAAAGAATTCAGGCTCTATGCTTCCTCAGATCCAAAATCAGACCTTTTCAGGTTCCTCTTAGACCCATAAAAAACAAGGGTGGCAGTGGAGGGGGAGAATGAAGCCAGTAACTGTTAAATCCTGCCAAGAAGTGGCCCAGGGAAGAGAAAAGGAACGGCAGGCTCAGAGCTGTATTAAGGACAATAAATTGCTCTCACCCCTTAGCAAGCCATGAGAGGATGGACAATCTGCTGGGGTGGATCCCAGACATGGGCGAGTGCCTTTCCCAGAGCAGAGGCTTGTCCTCTGTGACCTTGGGCAAATCATTTAACCTCTCTCCATATCACTGTTCTGTTTCTGAAATGAAAATAAACGGCAGTAATGCACCAGGAAAGCTAAATGTGCCGGTGATTACGAGGGGCTCAGATGAGGATGAAGGTGAGATAAATACTTTAGACAGATAAAAAAAATCCTTCCTCAACTCCTGTGAAACCTTCAAACATTAAACTCAGCTTCTTGGTATGACAGACAGGATGTATCTCTCAATAAACAGGATGGCTTGCATTTTATCATTGCAGTGTAAGTAGATGAGGCTTTTCAGGGCACTTTTGTTCTTATTCCTCTGGTAGCACTCAGACTGACATTTCCATATTTGCAGCACTGGTGTGCAGGGCACTCCAAGGTGACTTATTTCAGTAGAGGATTCCCTCCCTGGCTGGACCCATTCATTTAGGTCTTTGGTCATATAGTGTCTGCATTATCATTAAAGTATTCATTTCTTGGAAAGTGTTAAAATCTAACATGTAAATGTTGATTTTTTTAGATTTTTTTAAATGTGCTCCTGGGGCTTTTTCATCTCTGCCAGAATTAAGTGCAAAGGGAATTTTTACAGCTGACTTGTAAATTCCTGACAAGAGGAGTTTATAATAGAAGTGTTGACATAACCTTACCTACAGTGACAACTGAAGCTGGTTTGTTAGGGAAGCAGCAAATAATTTTCTTGCAGGAAGGCAGGAGTTGGGCATAGAAGGTGAGGCAGCTAAATTTTTTTCCCTGAGAATCCCCAGAGGCTATTGTGTGAGACAGCACGTGAAATGAAGCTGAAGCAAATCGCATAGCAGGCAGAAGAAACACTCTGGAATTTGCGCATTTTCATGAAGGAGAAGGTGCAGTTATCCTCTTATAATTTTTTTTACAAGCTGTGTTTCTCCCCTCAGAGGTAATCATGAAGGTCTTACAGCAAGTCAGTGCTTGCTTTTAGCCTTACAGCTCTGCCTTACTTCTTTCTTTCTCCCTGAACACCTAAGGCAGTCAGGAATGAACTCTGGTGCCTCAACTCCATGCCTTCAACAGGAGCAGGAACCAGCCCTTTGTTTGCAATCCGTCTGTCTCTTACAAGTAATATTTTTTTTTAAAGCCTGTAAATCTAATTTCCTTGAGTCACCTGCAAGAATTCAAAACCTGAGAACTTAACCACCCAGCAATAGATGGACAGGCCTTTGTGCAGCCAGGCTGAGCCACAATAAACATTGCTGCCACTTAAACAAGAACCAAACCTACTGATAGAAAGAAGTGATTTTAACTTAAACCTGAAGCCAAAGGAGCATATGTAGAGTTGATTCTTAGTGCCTTTATTTCCCCAAAGTTGGCTGAGGTTTTTTTTATACCTGTCACTTCTCTCCTGTGGACAAGGGGAAAAGAAGTTTATCAGCTCTTCTTGCAGGTATAAAATCAGGCTGGATTCAGAAGTAAAAGTGCCTCTCATCCACTTTCCTACACCCTTCTGCTGGCTATAACTCTCCCTGAATCTTTGGGATTAACTTCTGAATGGCATCCTGTTTCCCAGAAGGTTTAACAAAGTCTTTCTTACACCTTTGCTGTGATGTTTATGTGTGCCCATTGGCAAGTGGCAGCAAGATTTACTGTGAGCTGGCACACTGCAGAGCCTGGGTGCTGGGAAGAAGGGGCAATGCCTGCCTTCCTCCAGGCTCAGCCTCTGCCCTACCCTGGCATATTTGGCAAAATCCTGAAGAAACTTTCCTGGAAAGGTGAAAGGTCAAGGGACAGGGTATTCAGCATAGAGTAAATAAAATAAGCAGTTGAAAGCAGAGAAAAGGAGAGCTCTGAAATAGGAAAGCCAGAACTAAACCCTCTCAGTACTTCCTAATTATCCTGGGACAGTTGTGGCCCACAGAGTGTGCAATCAAAACGCAGGAGCTATTCATGAGGGCAGGGGGGACTGAGCAGCACTGCTGAATTCATCCTGTGAGTGCTGATGGATTTTTAAACCTCCTTTTCACTGCAATGTGGTTGGAAGGGCAACATGAGCTGGTCTGGCGGGATGGCAGCGACAGGGGAACATTAACCAGTAAGAGACCAGTTCACACAAAATGTAAAGAAAAGCAAAAACTGCAGATTCTGCATTTGCCTTCTGCCTTCCCATTAAAACAAGATTTTTTGCCTCTCCCTATATTCTCTCTCTTTAATACATGTTGAAATACAACCCGTAGCTCTTAGGCACCGCCAGAAAACCTGGCGGAAATACTGCACTCAGAGCCATAGCCATGCGCTGGAGGATATGGAAAACTAACACTTTTTCCCCTGGCAAACCAAACACTCCTGGGGGGAGCAACGCGCCAGCGAATGTCTGCTTTTCCCCCTAAAGTTCAGGATTTTCTGTCAGGATTTCCGCTCTGGATGCCCCTGTGTGTGTGAAAGGCGAGCTGGCCAGTCCTTGAGCCACGCCGGAGCGAGATCTTTGCCCCGGGAGAGCTTCTCCCGGCGCTCGTTTCGGAGTGGCCTCTGCCGGGCTCCGCGGGCCGGGCCGGGGCACTCGGGGGCCGCAGGGCGGGCTCGGTGCTCGGCACTCGGGGGCCGCAGGGCGGGCTCGGTGCTCGGCACTCGGTGGGCACAGGGCGGGCTCGGTGCTGGGCACTCGGTGGACACAGGGGGGGCTCGGTGCTGGGCACTCGGGGGCCGCAGGGCGGGCTCGGTGCT
>VZRO01007049.1:177330-197955 GCA_013397915.1 Daphoenositta chrysoptera | reverse complement strand
CTGGCGACCGGGCCGGGTCGGTGCTGGGCACTCGGTGGCCGCAGGGCGGGCTCGGTGCTGGGCACTCGGGGGTCACAGGGCGGGCTCGGTGCTGGGCACTCGGTGGGCACAGGGCGGGCTCGGTGCTGGGCACTCGGTGGCCACAGGGCGGGCTCGGTGCTCGGCCCGGTGCCCGGTGCCCTCAGCACCGCTGTGCCCTGAGGGCTGGAATGGACACGGCGTTTGGCTGTGTGCTCTCACCTCCCGCACTTCAAACTGGAGTGATGCTTCCCGGCCTGCCTTCACGGCTAAAGGCTGCGTCTGGGTGATATTTATGTACATTTAGCCCCAGGTCCCTGGCTCTCACAAAAGGATACGGCGTGTAGAGTAGATTTATACCAAAAATGAAATGAGCAAGGGGCAGAGGCTATTGGAGATAAGTAGGCATTAGGACTGTGTTTTCCATCTCATGTTCCTAAATGAGGGTAGTGACACAAAGCATTGTCAGCAACAAATTGGCAACATCCAGCACTGCTGTGTTTTGATCTGTGCTTATGGGACTATTGGGACTGATTTCTCCAAATAGTCTTTTAAATTTTGAAAGGATCTGCCTCCATAGACAGCTGCTGTGTTATCTATATCAGGATACAGAGCTGATACTGCCACTGTTACCCAGAAGTATTTTCCTTCTTTTTTTACATTTCCCTAAAGCTGTCTTCCACACCAAGCTGGCAGCAGTGACAGCAGTGTGTGGAGGAAAAGCTTAGCTGGCAGTTCTGGGCTGGTCAGGGGTTAATGAGGCATCCCCTTACTAGAGGCTTTCCAGAATAGATTCAGACTCAAAAATCTTCACTGAGGAAAATGTAGATGTTTGAACCTAACTCAGAGCAGGATGGGCAACCACACATCCTCTTCCAGATCTTTGTTATGAAGCATAAGAACTTTTTAGGGCAAAAGCTTTCATCTTCTGTCCAGACACTCACTTTCATGAAACAGGTGGGAACTTAACAGATTTGAAACATTTCCCTAGAAACTGGCCATCCAGTTGAAACATTACTGGGACAAGGAACAGACAGACAAAATGACTGTACAGTCCTCATTTTTCTTGGAAGCCAAATGCTGAGGGGTTGTTGCAAGTTTGATTTAAGTAAGGACAGAAATTCTGCAGTCTTGTGGCTGTGAGTGTGTGATACACATTGGCATGTTGTACCTGTTGGTGACAGGGAGGAGTGAGTCTGAAATGTTCCTGGCATTTCCTGGTAATTCTGCCTTAAATTCTTTCATGAGAGTTTTCATAAGCTTCAGTTTATGGTAAGGCCAGCACAGTCTGTGTCTTCTTCTTTAGCCTTTTTTCCTCTCCCACAAATCAAACCTGTCTCCAATTCTTCTTCCCACCTCTGGGACATGTGTTCTGCACATGTGTTCACTCTTTCTGTGACCCCAAAAGCCATTGAGAAGGAAGTGATGGGAATACTGACCTGGAGAACAGAGTGGCAATGGAGGCCTGGGGAGGCGTGCAGGTGATGTCACGGGTGTGCAAAGAGATGGAATTAGGAAAAAGATGGGAAGGAGGAGGGAGGAGGAAGGAATGGTAAAGAAATGAATAGAAACAATTGTTTGTGGAATTGGCATTTGAGTGGGAGGATCAGGCAGCAAGGTCTGTAGAGAAGGTAGCTCTGACAGCTGAGCAGTTCTGTCAGAGGCTGTGCTCTTTGGTTATCCAGAGGAAAAGACAAAGTCTGAGTTCTGCCCAGATTTGATCACTGATCCCCTTTTGGTTCTTGGCAAGCTACTTCAGCCTCTCCACATCACTTCTTTGTGTAAAATGAAGACAGTGCATCTACACAGATAGGAATGAGAGCAGAGACTTTTCCAGAGTGATGACAAATCATGGAACCATAAGGCTGGCAGAAACCCTGAGAGATTGTCTAGTCTGGCAGTCATCAATTTTTTTAATCAAAGGACTGCCCTGGATTATTTTTAAAAAACTGTTCCATTGCACAGTGCCAGCAATGGTTTGAATCTCAAAGTAACCAAAAATTGTATTTTATTCTCTAAATTGAAGAAAGGCCCACGTTGAGCAAAAGTTTTCAAAAAAGCAATTAAAGCCAGATCTGCTTATACTTTAAAATAGGCACAAGTCCCTTTGTTCTGATTAATTTTATCCTGACATCACTCATTTTCATAGATGCTTATAAATGTTTTCTTTGTTAGTTAGTCCAGCTTTGTTGAAGTGTAGTGGAACCAGTGCATGAACTGGAAGTGTCCCACTCAGTGTTGCTCTCAGGCTGCAGGAACTCTGCTGCCGTGGGGTTACTTGGAGATCTCCCAGCAACACTGCCAACTCCATCCTGATTCCAAACATTGCTCCCCTTATTAACCACCAAAAATACCCTGATGTTAGCATCATTTTTTTTTCTCCATTTATTTGGAAGGTCATAAAAGTTCCTCCACCTGACCAAACCTGAAGTGCAAATATCAATAGCAATTATTACTCTGTACTTGAAACCATGCTGCTACTGGGAGAAACAGTCAGAACGAAGCCATGTTAAGTCAGGAATGTAATTACACAAGAAAATACCAATCAAAAATCACACCTTTTGATAATTAACTCCCGTGTGCCTGAGGAGAGGGTTGCATCCATCTCCCTCCCTTTGCTCAGTCTGTTGAAATGTGCAGAGTAACACACCAGCACAGCTGCTCTGCAGGCAGCAGAGCGTTAATCCAGCTCAGTAATGAGGATGCTATGTGGTCATCTTCTTCACATTATGTGATTCATATCCTGTACATCCAGGAAGCACGGAGCACTTTATTAGAGCTGATGAATGTACTTCAACCACTCAAACACAGTATATTCACAAGTGCACGTGGTACTGTGGTTTCACTCTGCTGGAGAGAACTGAGCAAGGTAAAGGAGTAAATAGACACTATCATTGCAAATAAGCAGTTTTTGCAATGCTAGATGCTGGTAAAAGGTCTGTCTTTAAAGCAAGAAATGACCAGAGCTTTCTTTTGAATAGGAAAGGCTGGATCTTCCTGCGGGAAAATAAAAAGTTCTGTGAATATCAGCTTGTCAAGTAAGCAAGTAAGCAAGTAGTTAACCAAGTTACCAGGTAGTTGGTAATGTTCAAGGTTCTAATCTGTATTTCAGTCCTACTGAAACTGTTACATGGTAGTCTGGGAATGACCAAAAGAAGACTGAAAAAAGTGTCACTTTCTGAGTTACAGAGCATGAAACAAAACCTGAACTGTTAGTTCATTTTAGTCCTGAGCTTCTTCCTGGCATGCTTCTGTCTTTCACAGCTGGAAGGACAATGCTTCTTCCGAAACATGACTCCTAAGGATGTTCAATTTATGACACAAAGGGAGAGTATTCCCTGTGGCAGTTTATATCACAGATGTAGGATACTCCTCCTCTGGAAACATAGAACAAGAGTCCTTGTGCTTTCAGCTTTACAGGATTGGGTCTTATTGACCAGTAGGATACTGCAATTCCTGGAATAACTGCAGTGATGTAAGTTTGCTGTAGCAAAAGGGAACAACAAGTCTTAAGTGACAGATAAGTTCCTGTAATTCAGAAAATGGGGTTTTATCACAGAGTAATAGAAATTGAGAGAAGTGACTGAAACTGTGGCACACATACATATGTATGTATATGCTCTATCTGAATATTTTTCCCATGAGCACAGTGGAATACACATCCCATGTGGAAATCACTCATTCATTCACCTGGGCTTATCCCCGTGTAAACTGTAAGATCCAGAACCCTGAAGAAGGAAAAGATTTGTGAATTGTCTCTCATTTCTATGCTGTACATGAAAATTGGGCGTGATTTTTCCTCTTCTCAAGCCAGCTGCCAGGAGGGAGGGCTGGCTGGACAGAGAAATCCTGAGTTAGTGGGAAGCTGAGTGATCCTTGTGTCCTACAGGCCAGAATTCTGAACCTCATCAGGTTACACAGAAAAATCACCTTCTGACTATACTTTCATGATTAGTGTGCTTTTCTCCTTGAGATGTACACTCGATCCCCCACCCTACCCTCTAATTTTATATCACAGAGAAGAAAGCAATAACATTTTGTCCATACAAACCAGCAACCAATTCCTTCCTGAAAGCTTCAATTAAGGATCAAGTGTCCTAAGTGCTTCTTAAATCCACTGCCTTAGCTCAAAAAAATATTTACACCAAGATTCGTGGATATAATTTATCTGGAAAAAAAGTATTAAAAACCTGAACGTGTCAAATGTGCATGTAAGCCAAGCCTCCCTTTGTGTGCTCCCAGAGGGTTTCCCCCCACACGTGCACACTCACCCCCCTGCCGTAAGAGATCCATTTTATGGATTCAAGGACAGCTCTCTCCAACAGAAGAAGGGACGTTGCCAAGATACCAGATGCGGTTCCATTCAAGACCACTCATAGGAGCAATTCAAGATGAAATCAAATTAGATGTGTTGGTTATACATAGCGCAGCCTGCTTGGGATACTAAATGACAGAGTTTGCCAATAATTAAGTGAAATCTCAGAGATGATGAGTCCCCAGAGCTCTCTAGGTTATGTCGGTCTAATTCCAAGTGTCATCATTATAGCAGCAGAGCAAAATACTCTGCATAGGCTACAGAGCTGGAATTTTACTGTGGATATTAGCTTGTCATAGCCAGTGCTACGGGGCAGTACTGAGCTTCATTATGTGTCTTCTGCTATTACACTTCCTTAACGTTTCCCTGATATAAAGCTCCTGAAACCTGACTCCCACTTAATAATTGATAGTTAGCACTTACTATCCATAGCAGTATTCGTATTCAAAGCACTTTACAATGAGCTCATTAATCTCTCTGAACCCCCTGCCCCTTGAGGTGTCCACCACAATTACCCTAATTTTGCAGAAAGGGAAACTGAGGCAGGAAGGTTGTGCCTTATCCTGGGGTTGGAGGACAGTGTGACAGCCAGCACTAGTGTTCAGAATCTTCCCTGTGAGAAAGCTGGCTGAACTTCTGATGGTAGGAAGCAGGGTGTTCTCAGATTTGCTGTGGGAACAGAGGTGCGAGGAGGCTTCCTCCAACCCTGGAGAAGCTCCACAGGGAACTGCTGAGCATTCCCATTGCCTGCAGGCAGTGAGGAGCCAGAGTAGCCTGCTGCTGGGTGCTGTAGCCTTCAAGAAATCCTCTGCAGGTCTGCCTGGGTGGATCCTGCCCTGAGAGGAAGCTGGAAGACTATGAACAGGTGAAAAAAGTGCCACCTCTGAGTATATTGTGGCAAGGAAGCTTGAGCCTCCTTGGCAGACCTCACTGGAGATCATGGGGACAGACCCACTTAGCACTGCTCCTATCTTTCCCAACTCCATCCTTACAGCTGGGCTGAGCAGGCCTGCCTAGGGACCACTTTGTGAAAGGATTCAGAGCATGAGACAGGCCAGGATCAGACCCAAGTGTTACCAAAACATGCTCCCAGGAAGACCATCCTCCACAGCCCTCTCACAGCAGCACTGAGCCCTGATAGAATCAGTTTACCAGGGCTTTTAGTGTCTTAATGGTGCCCATTTCATTGTTAGCCCCTGCTCTGCTTCCAGAAAACTGAACATCACAACTGTGTTCAGAAGAGGAATAACTATTTCCAGCTTTGCAAGCATTCACTTCCGATCACTTGAAATCATGTGGCACTGAATTTGTGATTCACAAAGGTCGCTGCTGAAGAGAAACCCTCCTGAAGAACAGGACCTGATTTAAAAAGAAACAACCTAAATATTAAAAATAAAGAAGGTAATGGAGGGCAGATATGAAAAAGTCAGTCTGAAGCTAAGACTTTCAGGAAGGGCTTGCTTAAAATTTATCACTTGCTATGTACAGAGGAAGGTAAAAATCTTGGGGAGTGTGGCATCAGTGTTCCTATAGCCACTAGCAGCACACAGGAAGACAAAATCTGCACCCTGTTAGTCCCTGGCTATAGTAGCAAACAGGGATTCCCAGTGCTGTGGTACCTCCCTCGGCCCCATTCAGCCCCAGACACTTCCCTGCTGTCCCTGCTGTCCCTGCTGCCCTGGCCACCCTCCCTCTGGCACCTCACTGCTCCCCCAGGAGCTCTGCAGAGCTCAGCCTGCCCTCGGCTCTGCACCCTGCTCCAGACAGAGGAGCAGTGCAAGGGGACCTGGGTTCATCCACAATGGAAAACAGCATCCTCAACATGATTAGGAGAAAGTTATAAAATTTATAGAAGGTTCTGATAAAGATCTTGGATAAATATGTTCATATTGTTAAAGATTCAAACCTAAGAGGTTTTTAATTAAAGACTGGGGCACTCAAAGCTATCTTACCAAAGAGGTAATAAAATTATTGACTAAATCACTAGCAAAGGCAACTGAAGCAAGGAGTTTAAATGATTTCCAGAGACTGTTGTCCAAGCGAAGGTTACAGTGAGAGAGCCAGCAGTGCAATTAAACCAAATGAGGTCAAGCATGTTGGGCCTTAAGGCCTCTGCCTGCTCCTCAGATTTCTTTTGTTCTTATAATTCAATTATAAAGACCCTCCCTCAAGAACCATTTAACTGTCTCATAAACCAGTTTGTAAACTTTTTTATTTTTCTGTAAATTGTCTCCTAAAAGTGGCTTTCAGTATTTCAGGCAGCACAGAGTGTACACGGGTTTCACAGTGCCTTTTGTTCTCCTTCGAGCATCACATGCTCCTGGTTGTTCACACAGGCCAGGGCTCTCCCAGAGCATCCTCAGCCCGTGCAAAGCATCCGTCACTGGAGGGGGTCCTGGATAAAACCAATGTGATGAGGAGCTGGAACAACTGTGATCGTTCTGTCTCTCATTCCCTCTTGCTCCATCCTCTTCCCCCCCCACCACAAGCTTTTTTATCCTGTTTCTGTGTGAGTCAGAAAGAGGATAAGTTTTGTGTGCCTAATTTCCTGCCCACTAGGTCACATATCCCAACCCTTAACATCATAAATGATCAGGGAAGTCTTCTGGCCAGCAGATGGCTATTTAGATCCATTATCATAGAATTAAACACCTTTAAGGTATAGGGACTTTTTTCTTTTTACACTTTTTTTTCAATTTTTTTTTTTGTTAGAAATATAATTGTAGAATAGGGTTAGGTGGAAGTTGGGGAGCATCCAAATGCAAAACTTTTGCAGACTGCAATTCTGCTGTTGGCAGTGTCCCCTGACCAGAAGGGAAGCTCACATAACTTGGAGATCTCATGAGATTGTGTCTCATAGTGCAATTTTTCCTGTTTAAAGAGGCAAAACTCAGTTATTGACTCCTTTCAAGTACGAGAGCATTTGAAATATGAAACCATTCCTGATTCACCTCTAGGAAGAGGATGGAAGTCCTGAAGTGATTACAAATTCTTCTAAGCAATTTAAGCACAAAACTTCTGTTCAGATCATGGCTTTAGAGGGTCAAGAGTCTTGTGTTTCTGTTTGCATCATGAGGGGCTTTCATGCCTTTGTAAATCAAGCCCAGGGTAGCTGTCTTTAGATGAGCCACAAGCGAGAGCCTATACCTACAAGTGTTTCCTTGTAAAAATTCATATCCACAAGTGGCAGCATTCTTTCTGTCCTGTAAAATTCCAAGTGGCAGATCTCTGCTTGGAGATGAATTGAATGCTAGAAGTGACTGTTGTAGCAGAGAGAGAAATATTTATTCCTCCCCTCTATTTCTATTTAATTACAGGTAAGACAGTTTGGTTGAGACATTGGAAGTAGGACTGGCAGCTCCTCTTTCTCAGGAAGGTCCTGCAGAGATGGTGTGATCTGTTCCTCACTGCACCTCAGCAGGATCTGGGAAAGCTCAGTGGTCTGAAATCTGTCAGGCTTTGCTCCATGTGTCCTCACAGATTGGCCTCTGTTCCCAAAACTGTGCAAAAGTGGGGTTTAATGGGGTGACTGCTCATCTCCTGGAGAGAGGAATACTGACCCTGTTAGCAGCAATACTCAAATGACCACTGGTGTTAGAGATGAACTCAGAACTCACTCTGTGACTGATCCCTCTTACAAGGTTAACATCCTCTTTCTCAGTTCATTAAAATCTTCTGCCTCCTTCCCCAAAGGAAAGAAATGTCAATACATGAGAGAGGAAGATAAGTTAATGCTACATTCAGGTTGCAGAGCTAGAGATTTTGGAAGTGCTGAGGTAAGATGCCTGTGCCAGTGCTAACTCAGCCACATTGCACACAGACTGTACAGCAGCCTTGTTTCACTGGTCACGTGCACAGATTAATGCAATTGCCTTTATCAAAATATATCCCAAAGTATTGCTTATTGCTAACCTGTCAAATTATAGGTGGGCTCAATGACTGTACCATGGGGGCATCTGTATGTGGTCAGTGCCCAGGACAACAGCTCCCTTCAGTCATGGGACAGATTTACTGAGTAGGAGTCTGGAGTAGTTGCAAGCCCAGTGGCACTTCCTGGATGGCAAAGGAGATTTCAGCTGAGAAAGTGCTTTTATTACTGTAAAAAATTAATGCAAAATGTCAAATATTTCACACCCAGGCCGATACTGGCAAAATGCCAGAAATATTCAGGTTTCGCTTAGGGTGTGAATACAGTTGATCATCTGTAATTCAAAAGCTTTTATTTCAAAGGAAAGAGACAGTGTGTTGCAATAGACTTTGTAGTGATAAATATCAACTGTGCCACTTCTCTCCCAAAAGGGATTTCCCACAGTTCTATAGTAATATACAGTTCAAAAGGCCATACTGAGATTTATAGAGCTATGCATTCAAAAACTGGCATCCGAGGCACTTTGCTCAGCTAAAGTAGATTTGACTTGCAGCCTTCACAGTTCTGCACAACTCAGGAAGCAGCCACAGGTCCAGGGTGCCAGCAGGCCCGAGTGATTGGTGAATGTGTGGTGGTTGGGTCACTCAAATCTGTACAGGCAGCTAATCTAGAGAGTCCTCAGTTGTGTAACCAGATACTCTGGAAGCTTTCAAATGTACCTGGCCAGCACATCTGGTCAGGTGGAGTAAATGGTCAGAAATTAATTTAAATCAAGAGAGTTAGAGCAACTGATGGCAGCAGTGATTTAGCCTTCTCCATGCATGTATTATTAGTATAAACTGCTCTATTTTTCTTCTTTTTTATTCTATTCCTGTTTATTCTATCATCTGTTCTATTCTTTTTAAAGCCTCACCCACATTTTAATCTTCTTGCATAGCAATAGTTTTTGCTTGTGAATGTCCACTGAATTCCCCAAAACACTTTCTCTGAACACATAGGAAAATTAGAGAAAATTACGAAGAAAAACAGCTTTAGAGACTTGCCTGAATTCTCAGCTTCATATAACAAATATACATTGACCCACTAGTTTTCTGCATATCTTCCATTGTTTAAAGATTTACTCTTACAGATAAATGCAGTATCTGTCTACACCATTTTCAGACTTCCCATCTAATTTTAACTGTGCCCTGAAGGACCTTGAGGTGCAGGAATTTGGGAGTCTTGTGGAAATGTTAGATTTGTTAAATGTATGGGCAATAACTTTCAATAGCAAATATGTGAATTCAAGCATCTGTAAACAAAAGCACCTAGACTTTCAGCCTGTAGATTTTCAGACTTTGGAAGAACATATAGAAGAGCAACAGGAATTTTGTTATTGAAGAACTTCACAAGAATTTTATACATAAAAGACAAGATATAAAACAGGACTGCATAACATCTGACCCAAAAGCTTGTGTTGCCTGCCAAGAACTTTCTTTGACCCATCATGATGCTTTAGCAAACAGACCTCTCTGGACTGCCTTCTTACCACAGTCCACAGCTGGAATGGCACCGAGCCTGCTCAGCACTGGCACACGTGGAAATTTGGTAACTCTCAGCCTTTTAATTAGCTGAAGATCAAGAATGATTTTTCCTCTTGGTTAGGAGCTGCATGGCATGAAGAGTTGTCATGAATCCCAGACTGAATGTGTCTGCAAAAGGCACATATGGAAATAGGGGGTGGCTGCTCTGCTCGATTTAGCACTTGTGAGACTCGAGCCAGATTGCTGGATCTGGTCTGGACTCTGCAGTCTGAAAAGAGCAAAAGTGGGGAGGCAGAGAGAGAGAGGGAGAGCTAAAGCACTAAGAGATTGAGAAAACATGACCTGGGAGGAAAGGCTGAAAGAACTGTCTTCATTAAATTTAGAAGAGTAGTGAGGGAAGCTGCAAGACTCCAAAAATTATGTTTCTATTTTATATTTCTATTTTAAAATCATCACTCCTTAGGTACACTAACACAGGATAAGAGATAGCGAGCTAATTTATAGCAAAGGGTACTACATTAAATAGTGGTGCTTCCTTTCTGAGTGTGTGGATATTTGCTGAGGATAAATATAATCTCCTGTTTCCAAATATATATCCTTATCTTCTGAAACTGGTAAGGTCTTGGATTCTAACATTATGAATTAAGCCTTTATTGAAAACTCCAAAGCAATGACACAATTGATGTTCAAAATTGTGATTAGAAAAAGACATTTTAGAGACAGGTGTCTCCCTCAAACCCACAGTAAGCAATGCTTTATCTGTAGTTGGCAGAAAAACGAAATTATCTGATTATTTTATGCGAGTGTCAGTGTTGTGCCATTCCACCTCTCACATATCTGTTGGCTGATCTATTCTGATTATGCCCTATGAGAATCACTAGGATACCTTGTTTACAACACACACATGGCACCACTTGAAAGATACACACTGATATTGGGAATAATGTATAAAATGGTTATTGCCATAAAATCCAGTTTATTCCCACTCCTCAGCAGCAAACATTGTAAAAATACTTTCAGAAAGTCTGTCAAACTGCTCTACTTTCACAGTGACTCTGAAGATTTGAAGTTGGTAATTGAAATAAAAATGAAATTTCTTACAAAATTTACTTTACAGAAAAAGTTTGGCATTTTTATTCAATCTTTATTAAAAGACATCCAGACAAATACCAAGAACCTAGCATTGCAGGATAAATCATATTGGGCACAGATGAGAAATGTGCAAAGATTAAAACCAATTTGCCACTGTTCCAGGCACTGAGGATGAATCCTGGTCTGACTGAACTTGCAAGTAACAGGCCCCTGGATTTCAATGAGATAATAATTTGATCCATGCGATTGCTTCTGTCTCTTTCTTTGATATTGCTGTAATTGCCTCTTCTTCTTTAATCCAAAACAACTGAGATAGAAAGGAAAAGCCACATATGTTTCTATAAGAAAAGGGCAATACATAACATTAAAAAAATGTTTCATCAAAGGTGCAACCATTTTAAATGCAAAACAGAGACTAGAGAGGTGACAAATTCAAGTTCTTAGTGTTTTTATTTAAGATCTTTCAAGTATTCATTTGCCAGGGATACTTGTTTAATTTTTTTAATGTATTCAGTTAGTCATATTCAGTTCTCTTTTATGTCCACTTCTCATGAATCACTTGACAGATGGACTTCTACAAGCACATCCCTTTGGGGAAAGTAAATTTTCAGTGATAATAGGAACATAAGACATGCCATCCTGGATCAGAGCAAAGGTCTATCTAGTCCATCCCCCGGATCTGTCAGTAGCCAAGAGCAGTATATTAGATTTTAACAGTAATAACTTTGATCTTTCAGTGAGTATTAAGTTGGTGACTAAGGAGAAAATGAAAAGGGATCCCAAGAGCAGAACATTCCAAAAGTGGGGAGAAAGGGCACGTGAGCCCATTTCTGGCCGTGCCGGGGAGGTTTGTGTCTCACCGGGAGCAGGTCTGGGCCGGGCGGGCACAGCACGGGGCAAAGGTGGGGCTGTGTCCCACTGGCACCCCCTGGTTCTGTTCTCCTGCCCAGCCAGGGACACCGGCCTGGGAACCGCCTGGTTGTTCTGCAAAATGCGAGTGTGAGATTAAACTCCAGCAACAGGAATGAAACATGGAGGGAAAAGAAATGGCTGGAGGGGGAACAAGACGGGGTGGACAACATGAGGTCAGGGCAGAAGCAGTTTGGTGCTGGCATGGGGAGTACTTCTACTAAAAAGGATAATTTGGGCTTAGGAACTTGGACGTGCACACAGTACCAATATTTGCAACGTCTAAACCTGCTCTCTCATTTCCAGAGTCAGAGCTCCACTTGTTCCAGTGAGATTGTAGTTAAAAGTTCTCAAGATTTAGCTCATCTTTAATTGTTGCTGTCTCAATTAAACTGCATCTGTGATAATAACAGCCCCCCTGGAGCCCCAACAGAAACTTAAACACACTGTGAGCAAATGAAATAATTGTGTAAATTATGAAGTTTATATCTACTGGTTATTGCATTTAAAACTATATATAGAGCACATGCTTTTTATAACCTTTCTACTTTAGGAAATCTTACATAAAAGGTGTTTAGCCTGCCAAAAATCTGCAAGGATCACTGATAATTTGTTGATCAGCATAAGGTTCATTAAATCTATGCACTTCATTATCTGATTAATTCAGAGGCAGGTTTGTAATCAGTGATGAAATGTTTAAGATTCTACAGCGCTGGGCTCCACAACCTCCTGCAGCTCATTAAAAAAGCTAATAAGATAGAATTTTCCACCATGCTGTTTATTGTAGCCCTAATGGAAGACAATCACTTTAAAATTACACACTTAGCAGGTAATTTCTAAAAGCCATAAGCCATAGAAGCTCTGTTCTCCCTGAGCTCTTTGTCTTTCTTTAGTAGGGTAAGGTAAGCAATGGAGAATTCTGTTGGAGTTTGGAGAGCTATTTTGCAATATAGAATACAATATAAATGCTGTTGAAAAATCATTTTTGTCTTTACCATGTTTCTTGTCACCTGGGAGCCCTTTCAGAGATCATGTTTGATGAGTTTGATTTAAAACTTAGATGGTTTCCTACTTTGTGATTTGACTATTTGAAGCATTAAGAACTTTCTTCATGTCCTTTTATTTTGAGATGAATACCATTAATAAAAAAAGAACAACGTCTTGATCCTGGGGTTTCACAGATCAATTATAGACACTGTTTTGCTGGAGCTTTCTGAAGTCACTAGAATGATCTGGAGGAAAATGATAACAATGTTTAGTGATAAAGAACTAGAAATTAAGGTGACTTAAAATATAAAGTATTCTTAAACTTTTAATAATTGAATCTCTGGGAATTATGAGAAGAGACAGCAGAAGTTGACAGTCATCTCTTGCTCTGGCAATACTTCTGCCAGTGCTCTGTTTTTCTGAAGGGGCATTGGGGAATGCAGAAGGGACAGTCAGCACCTGAGAAACACTGCTATTCCACCTGTTACAGAAAAGATCCTTTAAGTAAAGCAAGTGTGGAAAATCATGGACTGGGAGCCAGATCCAAGGTGGCAGAGCAATTCCTCTGACTCGCTCCACTGCTTTCTTCATCACATGGACAGAAGTCCATTTGTGATTTGACTGTCATATGTGTTACTCTCTTATTTTTAACACGTGAAAGGGTGGGCTGCCTGTGACTGGACAGGCACCCACGGAGACAGGGGCTGGAGACATTTGTCCCCTTGCACGTAGCCAGAATTGAACCCATTACAGAATGGAGGATGCCATTTTGACCATGGACGTGCTTTTGATCATCTGGGGGAAGGAAATACGTGACATAAGGATTTATTCTCTTTAGTGATTTATTGTAAGAAGATCAAATCTAAACTTTCCCTGCCATACCATGTTTATCACATCTCTACCTACAGGCAATAAAGAGTAAAGGCATATCCACTGAACACCATGAAGAAGAAAAATAACTAATACAAATTAATCCCTTTGCTAACCAGCATGCTCTAAATTTGCCAGCTTGAAGGGCTGGATCCTACTTTGGGGATCTGTCTTCTTGTCACTGTCCTGACTCTATGAATAAGCAGCAAGTTGTTAATGCCAGCTCTAAGTCCTCCCTCTGCATGGATGTGACAGCTTAACAGTTGTGCCTGGGTCACAGGGATGAAATGTGCTGTGCAGGAAAGGTCAGGGGTAAAAGCCATAGCAAAGCATATCCCCTGCAGTGGATGACACTCCTGCTTTTTCTTGGTTAGAACAATATTAGGCGGTTTGAAATATTGGAATTATAAAACTAGACTTGGGTCAATGTTATGTTATTCCACAGGGTCTGCTCCATCAAACTGAGCTAAGAGTAGAGGAGAGAAGGGCACCCATAGTGCATCCAGCCTGTGTCAGCTTCGCTGTAAAAGAGCATTTCTTGCAGTGGGGCAAGCACGAGTGTGCGGGCTCCAGTTCCTGGGATTGCCGTGTGAGCACCCTGTGGATTGTCGCGTGTGTCTGGCAGAGCCAACCAGCCTGGTCATTTTGCAGACCTGTGCTCCCAACGGGCTGAACACCTTGGGAGCAGCAGGGGGAGGCATCAAAGTACTGTAAGGACTGGAAACTCACTAGAGTTTATATGCTGTAAGAAGAGCTGCAATGTATCACATTGATGAAGAGCAAGTGTTTCGCTTTAAAAGTTTCATTTTAAAATCCCCCGAAGGCGACGCTGGGGCGGCGGAGGAGAGAAGGGACATTCGGGGCACGGCCGGGCTCGAGGGGCGCGGGGGCCTCGTTCCCCGGGCTCTGCTGCCACCTAATGGTGTCCCCACAGCCCCGGGTCAGCCTGGAAACTGCTCCCTGCCTGTGCTCCGGGAGCGACTGCTCCTTTCGCCTTTTCATTTGATAAACAGGCGCTTACGGACCATCTCTGAGACATCCGCGGTGAGTGACAAAGAGCAGTTTTATGCCAGTAGTAAGGTGAAGTTTCCTGCATTCTGTACCTCGCTGTCAAACCACCTCAGGCTCACTAATTGAAAACATTTTTAAAGCCCCTTCTAAATTACTGATAGGTCTTTAGGTACTCGTACAGGCAAGCCAGAAGCCAGACCAGTGCACGATGTGGCTGGCCCACAAGTGTCCCAACATCTGGAAGGGGCAGATTGGCTTCTCCACGCGAATTGGTAGAACCCACACTAGACCTTGTCACTTTACATCTGCAAAATCCCCTTCTCATCAAAGAGATTCATTCATGAGTTAACTGTGAAACTAAACACAGTGCAAGGGCAAGATAACTCTAGTAAGGTTTTACAAGTTTATCCTTCACTAAATAGTGGGTTTAAAAGCAAATGCCGAAAAAATATGAGAAATATGTTGCTTTAAGTAAGCCTGTATCACAAGAAAGCAATCTCCAACATCCATGTTTGCAAGAACCAAACACTAAACACATTTGTATCTCAAAATAAACAATTAGATACAAAAACGATCCAACGCTTTAAAAACCAGTAAACCTTCCACTGTTCTAAACAAAAAATCGTATTAAATAATGTTATTTAATTTAAATATTTGAATGTTCACTTATTTTTAAATACTCCACATATAATTTAGCTGTGAGCCACCCTTTACACCAGTGCTTTGGAAGATCTCCCGGCATTAACTGTCCTTGTTATCAGCTGATATACAAAATGTTCACTAATGATGTGTGGATGGAGTAATAAATCCCATTGGTGCTGAGTTTTGCTCCTGCTGCTCTTGGTTAATGTGTCATTTCACATCTTGAGGTCACACTTCCACTTTTGCTCTTTGCTGAGGGTTGGATTGCAAATTTTGGCACACAGACCAGCAGACCTCTGCCTCACGGGATGCACCTTTCCTTAGGGTGCACAGCATGTAAATAATTGCTGCTTGGCATCCAAGTGACCTCTGTTAAAACAGGATGATGCTCCTAAGTGTTAAACATTTTGGAGCTATTTGGAAGTCTCTCCCTCCTAGGATGGTATGTTGCCTCTAACATGAATTTGCTTTTTATATTACACTTTGAAGTAGAATTTGGTATGTCTGACTTTTTAAAATCCAAGTCTTCAATCACTGCTTGACTCTCTGGCTATAGAAACCACATTTAATATCTACACAGCCAGCACAAGTGGAGGCTCCCAGCCAACAACTATACTTCTTGCAAATTGTTTAACTAGAGTGAGATTTCTTGGATAAGGTACTGACACATGATTAAAGGGAATCTCTGTATCTCCTGGTCTATCAGCCAACACAATGACACAGATTCCTTTGTCAAAAGCATCCCTTTCTCCTCCATTGCTCATGCTTCTGCTGTAAAATCTCACTTTGTGATCTGCATTCTGCAAGAGCTCACTTGGCTATGGAGGCTAGGTTGTCACCATGTCATCCTTTGAAACTTCTATCACATTAGAGGGTTGTGCCACGTGTCAGCTCTCCCTCAAATCAACCATCCTCATCCAAGTCTCAAAAGCCACTTCTCCAGTAGTTAGAGGAAGCTCTACTTCAGGGTGCATCAAAAGGGTCATAGCTAAGAATACTCTAAATTTTGCAACCTGTTGTCTTGGAGACTCTACAGTTAAGGAACACTTGTCTGTTACTGAGTCCTGTGTCTCAGTGGCCTCATCTGAAAGAAGCCAAGACCTAATTGCCTTGGAAGTGGTCTGGTGTCATTACCCGGATCTTTCTTCCCGTTGCTGGGCAGTAGAAGCAGTTTAGTGTCCTTGTGCTGCTTTGCCTCCTGCCACACTTCCAGAGAGCTTCCCTCTCTCCAAGGCAGTTCTTATTTTGAAGAACACTCCATAGTCCCTCCAGGCCCTTTAGGGCACTCTGGGGGTGATTGTCCCTGACTGTCACAGCTGCTCAGGGTTTTTTTCAGAGAGAAATGGTCTTTTTCACTGTGATATTCAGAGTTTCTTGCACCATGGGACCCTGTCTCTGGTTCAGGCTGATAGAACCTAACAAAGCATGAATAGAAAGCAGCATTAAGTTCACAGTATTATTGTTGTAATACTTCATACATTCCCCTCTCCATCTCTAGACCAGTTTCCAGCATCAAAGGGGACTTAATGCATTTAGTTTTTTATAAAGTTAAGAAATATTGCATTCAAGGGGAAAGGCATCTGTGTAGGACAGAATCACTTGAATAACGTTCATGACACACAAAATGCAGGAGGAAAACAAGGAGTTTATAATTCTATAATGGATACTTACCAGACAGAACAAATGTCAGATGACAATCATCATACATAATTAATTGCTTTAAAATGCTTGTCATTAGAGATCTAAGAGACTGATAAGACAAGAAAACCTGCATAAAAACTTTAAATTGTTGGCCAGGAATAAAGAATAGAGGATTGTCAACAAAACAATAAATTATGTCTTCTTTTTTAACCATTTTAGATTTAACAGTTCCAATGGAGAAGGATATAATTATTTAAGGCATTAATTATTTTTTTCATCTTATTTTTTAATCTTTTTACCTTTTATCTTGCTCCTAGAGATTAATTTTGCCCTTGTGGATTACAGGTCCCTTTGATGTATTTTCCAGGTAGTGGAACCCATTTGAAATCTGAATTCTGTCTATATTCTGGAAACCATCATATCCAAGGAATCCTGAATGTCTGGAGTGTCCAGCTGGACCAGAACAAAGGTCCACCAATCCCATCCCTCCCTCCCTGTCCATGGCAGTAGAGGATGCTTTATTTAGGGCCCACCATGCAAGCCAACAGTCTGTCACCTCATACTTCCAAGCATCCATAATTATGACCAGGCATCAATTGGAAATGCTGGATGATTATTCCATGCCTATTCTCTTTTTTAATCCATGTATAGACCTGTTACCCAGTTTGACTAGTTTCTTTTTGAACCTGCTGACAGTTGTCTTTACTACAGCCTGTGGTAGGGAGTTCCAAACATTAATTAACTGCTGTGAAAAAGGCCTTGTCTTTGGGCTGTTTGTAATGGCTGATCAGTCTCTGAGTGTGCACCTTTGTTCCAGTCTGACAAATAACAGCTTCATATTCACCTTAGCCACTGTCTTTATGATTTCATAAGCCTTGATAATAATTTCTCAGCCTCCTCCCCTGCAGGTGGAAGAGCCCCAGCCACTTCAGTCTCTCTTAGTCTGTCACTGTTGCACTCTCTTGATCACCACATGTGCCCTTCTCTTTACCTTCCCTGGTTCTGCTGTGTTGTTCTTGTGGTGTAGTGACCTGTCCCTCTTGTAAGCACAGTGTGGGGGTACCAAGGTTTCATACAGCAACCAAGTTATTCTTATTCTTTCCTCTTCCCTTCAGTTTTCATGAGGTTTTTTTTGTTTTCTTTCAGATGGCCATTTCATAACTCTAAAGTAGCCAGGAGAATCTTTTCTAAAGTTTTCGAGGGTTGGGCTTTTGTGGCTCACTTGTTCACAAAGTCTGTTTGCATAATTTCTTTTTTAGAAGTGGAACAGTTATGTTGCTAAAAACAGTGGAAATATAATAGAAAGTTATCTTTGGCAGAGGGCAGGCACAAGTATAGTGTCCAGTCTTTTGAAGATATTACAGGATAAACACAAAACCTGCATTCTGGACACTCTTAACTGTCAAGTAAAATAATGGATACGACCTAGAAACCACACCAAAAGGCAAATTTAAAAATGCAGAACCATCTTCCAAGCAATGTAACGAATGACCTGGGTTTTGCTGCTGACAGAAGAGTACGAGGTATAATTGATGAAATTCTGTCTCTAAAGAAATTCCTGCTGCTTCTCCAGGATTGTACAACAGCGTGTCCTGACTTAGTAACTGGCATTCAGGTGAGATCCAGCACAGGGAGCACGACTGCACAGTCCTTGGTCATCCACAAGATGCACGTGAGTGTTGGCACCATCAGCTCTGCTCAGGATCCAGCCTGACCCAGGGTCCTGGCAGCAGGTGTGTGAAATGTGCCCAGTTCTGTGTAAACTTCTCAAACACTCTGCTGTAACAAACCATTTCAACATCAAGTGTCAATTTGTGAGGACAGCTACACTCAACACCAATTTCTTATGAGCTGGCTGGGCTGTTGTTAGTTACAGTGTGGGTGGTATTTTTGTCTTGTTAAAGGAAATGTGGATTATCTTACCCCAGCTACTTCTGACACTCTCTTACAAGCTATAAATTCATGGATTAAAACTACAGATAGTAATTTCAGAATTCCCTGTGGTGCTTCTAGCACTCTCTGGTGTCTGGTGGCTTTGTGTCTCAATGCAGTATAGATGAGGGCCCAAATAATTGTATTTTGGTGAAAAATATCTTTACAGAATATGCAAAGACATATTAGGTAGTCTTGGAAAATTATGTAGTCAAATAAAGATGAACTGAAGATATAAATAGAGTTTTGGCAAATAAAGAAATCAAGATAGTATCTGAAGCAGCTTGTTTTTCATATTTGTAGACATCTGGATAATCAGTTGTAAGAACTCTTCTTCCAAGTTACCATGGTATCAGATTTAGGTATTTCTACATTTTGCAATCATAGAATCTGAACTAGCTCTTTTATCAGATGTCAGCAGTTTTAAATCTTCATCACCAGCATCCCACTTCAGCAGCACATCAGGAATCCTCAGAGAGTCTCTGAAACTGCAGGTTTCACACAACCTGTGCATGCCTGGCACGTGTGTAACTTCTCCACCCAGTCAGCACAGGCTCACTTTGCATCTCCACTACTTCCCCAAGAGGGTCTGCCTCTTGCAGTTTCCTCTGACTCCATTTCCCTGAAGTAAAACGAATGCAAAAAACTTTACATCTCTAATAGAATAAAGTTATCATTATCATCAAATATATTTAATACCTATTTACAAACTATTTTGTAATATGCATATGAAGTAGGTGAGGATTAAGGTGATTCCTGTAGGTGCTGTATATCTTATTTCATTAACAAATGTTGATTGAGTTTTGTGCCAATAAGCACTATATTAATGCAAATATTGATTAGCAAATAGCTTATTGTCAGACTAATTTGAAGAGTTTAATCTTGTACCTTATAATTAAAAACTACTGTTGCATTTTTACAAGTTTTTGAAAGCCTGTTGTAATAACCACAACATTTCCTTTTTCAGGGTGTCTGAGTCTGTAAAGTTTATTTTAGAGCTCAGAACTTTTTTTGGTGACTTGTTCCGTAGAACAAGTGTTAGATCAAGTGAGGACATGAACTGACACAAGGGTGGGGGAACGGGGAATTGAGGCAACACGTGCAGCAGCCCTGGAGTAATTCCTGAGTACACTGGGTCAGTGGAGAAGGTTTTAGGGAGCAAGTCAGGTACCTGAACACAGATGTCTGGTGGCATTTTAGATGTGCCGTAGTAACCTATGTCCCATGCCATATCTGCCAGCTCTGTGTCTCGGGCACCTGAGGAGACCAGCACTGCTGTGGTGAGACTCTGCACTGCTCCTCGGCCGGGGAGGACCGGAGCTGGGGAGCAGCTGCAGAAAGGGGCTAAAAAGCACGAGGCAAATGACAGTCTTGACCAGTTCTGACAGTGGATTTTCTCCTTTTCCACAGCACTTTTCCCTCGGAGATTGCGGCAGGACACTGGAAGCGGGCGGTGAGGCTGGACTGGGCTGGTCCAGGTGAGCTAAGGCCAAGGGTGGTTTCATCAGAGACCCGCGGAGCTGAGGGTGCTTCTGTGCTCAGGTGCCTCTTCGGAAAACGCCCTCCCCTCTCCCTTCAGAGTACTTGAAGAAACTAAGAAATAGAGGTTATGAAGGGCTCTGAAGGGGATGTGGGCTTGTTTGAGAGAGCCTGTAACTACAGGTGGTTGTGTCTTCCCCGCCGAGGAAGATGGTACCGAATTTGGGGGATGCACAGTAAACAGAAAAAGGCACGGCAGTGCTTTTAAATCAGTGACTGGTGATTGGAAAGCACGAGGAGAAAAGGCACCACCGAGACCTCAGGCGGCCGGGAGCCGA
>VZRO01007049.1:144688-176723 GCA_013397915.1 Daphoenositta chrysoptera | reverse complement strand
CGGCGCGGGCCGCCCCGACCCCCTCGCTCGGGGGGCTCCAGGGTGACTAAGCAAAGAGGAAGGGCCGGGGGAAGGAAACGGCGCCGCCCGGGGCCGGGGCATCCTCGGGGCGGCGGGAGGGCTCGGCGGCCCTGCCGGGGGAGGGCCCGGAGGGGAAGCGCCCTCTCCTCCCTCCCTCCCTGCGGGGGGGGTTCGCCGCTCCCCCGCGCTCGCCCCGGTGAGGAACCGTCCCCAGACGCCCAGGGATGAAATAATTTCGTTTTCGTTGTTTCGGAGAGTAACCTCTTCCTTGTATGAGTAAGAGGCTTATCACACAGAAACATGGACCTGGGTTCAGAAGTTTCTTCATTCTCTGCGGACGTGGTAATGTTTTTGTCTTCACTCTTATTTGTTCTGAACCGTGGATGATACTTGGAAATGGAAACCCGGCCCCAGCTGAGCTTTAAGCAAGAGCACATACAGTTTATGGTTAAATACCACTCGGGATTATGTTTCTCGTTATTTTCCTTGAGGAGGAAGGTACTTCTTAGAAGGAAAATGGTAACCATTGCCCCCAAAACACACAAATTTATTTTATGTGCTGTATATAATTGCCAATTAACATTGCAAACTGTAAGCAGTGAGGTTTGCCTGGGACACGTGTACATAGTGACATGAAATTTATTCATCTGTAAAATGCTATGGCAGAACCCAACAGGATTTGCATGCAAAGTGCCAGTGAGGAAATCAATGAACTTTACAGGCCAGTCCTGGGAAATGGAGGGGAAAGACCCTGTAACTGTCGAGCAATATTTCAGCCTTATGAAAAAACCTGTCCCTGTGGGGTGCAGAGTAACGCTGCACTGGGATTTGACAGATACTTGGGTGATTCTGTTAACTTAATCCTTTAATACCAGTTTTACAGCTGGCTTCAAGGACGTGGACCCCCAGTAGGGCTGGGATTTCACCAGGACATGCTTGTGGCACGTCCTGAAGTTGCATTTCCTTAATGGTGCAGGTATATAAATAACCATTATAACTTAGATATTTTGGAAGAAACCAATAGCTCAGCAGTGCTCCTGTAAGGCTTGTTTTGTTGGTTTAAATCTTCTATGAAGCATTTAAAAATTAAATAGTAGATACATTGTGTGCAGTATCATTCCTATCTATTAAAAATCAGTAAGCATAAACCTTTAATTATCCTTAAGGGTCCTGGTGAGATGGAATTCATTTTTTATTTCATTTTTGATAGCTGCTGTATTTTGTCAGGGCTTTAATATCGTAATCACTATGTCTGTTGCTTTATATTCCAATAAGGTTTCCCTTAGTTTCAGATAAAAAATTGAATGGTTGTTTACTATTTTTGTAAGGCAGCTTTTCCGCCTGTTCTGGAAAAATACATTAATTGTTCAAAAGCACATCACTACTACTCTGGTAGGAATAATATATGTCTTCAATTTTTTTTTTTTTAAATAGAAAATAAAAATCTGAAAGGCAAGAAAAATTGTTCTTAATATTTTCAGCGCCTCTTGTTGTTCAGCCCCCCTCCTCATTTTCCCTGTACTTCTGAGACATTAGTTAGTACTTCAGTCTTCCACAAAATACAATAAAATGGAGTTTTGATAACGTGACCTTATTTTCTAGAAAATTGGTGTGGCAGTTGTTTCTCAGAGGGAGTGGTGTGGGAATGAAGGAGGCATTGATAACTTACCTCTTATATTTTCACTTTTGTTTTTATTGCTTAATATCTGTGGGTTGTTCATGTTGTGTGTGGTTTTTATGCAGTTCAAGAGCTGTGGGATGCTCTGTCACACAACTTGCAGAGGCTGTTAAATAAGCAGCTCCCCTCCTGCTCTGGGCAGCCCAAAGGCTCTGGTTTTGCCATTTGTCTCCGTAGGAACAAAGTAGAGCTCTGGTAGGGATGATGTCATCGGGATTACTGCAGCGTGATGTGAAGCTCCAAACTCACATGTGTACCAACCTAACAGCACTGTTAAAGTCCCAAATTCACAGGTTCACTTTGGTTTAAAGTCTTTCACTGTTGAAGTTTTGCAGTTGGGAAGAGTCTTTGGGGTGTCTGTGTCAGGGTCTCGGAATGATGAGTGATTATGACTAAAGGAAATAGGGTTTTTCACTGTGTCACTCAGTTACCTTTTAAATAATTTAAGATAAGCATTAACTGTCTTTTATTTGAGCTAAATAATCAAGCTTGTCTTTGATAAATGAGACTAAATCTTAAACCTTTTATAGTTATATAAAATTAAGCAATTCCTGTTTCCTTAAGGTCTTGCCAACATTTTGAAGTACTGCATTTTTTCTGGACTCAAGTCATGCATCATAGTTATTCATATTAATCACCATGGCTCAAAGAGACTGGATGTAGTACATCCATAATAACACAGTCTGCCTGTAGGAAACTGGGAGTCATTTCCACTGTCCAGGTGGGAATGGATGCCCTTTTCCAGCTGGGGAAGCCATTTGCATCTTCAGTGCACAAACCTCTGTGTGAAACAAGCATTACAAATTTTGCCATTGTACTTGTACTGTTCCATTTTAAACATGAATTCAAGTTATAAAGAGAACAAGATTGGCTTGTTATCTGAGGGTGTGTTTGAACAAATCACGTTCCCTAGGCCAAAGAGCTTTTTTATGGCCTCTTTCTGCTGAGCTTTATCCCATCAAATAGTGCCATCTAACTGAAGTCTTCTCCACGGATTCACAGCAGCTTTGTGGAGGTGTGCCCATCCAGGAGCACACCTAGCTTAGCAAAAATGTGAAATAAACATGGCTAATGACTTACATGCCAGATCTGAGGTGGAGGTTTGATCTGTCAGCCACCATTAAACCTCTTCAGACAGCCCCAGTTGTTGAATCCTGACTCCTCGTGAAATGTGAGCAGTGGGAATAAAGCCCACAAGCTTTGTCAAGGATGTGGTGTGGACAGTCTGTCAGCGTTAAAACAGGCAAATATGGAGAGATTAGATTTAGGAGAGGATCTAAGGCTTCTCTTTGAAAGGTGGTACTGGGCTTCACGGCCCTTTCTCATAGAAAGGAAATGGTCTCCAGACGTGCATGGTGGGGAGCACAGATCTCCCAGAGACAGTTGCCACCTGCGAATGCGAAAGAAGTTCTCCATGCTGGATCCGTAGCCGAGTGCCGTAGGGAGTTGCAGAGGGGAGCCTGTTCTGGTGCTGGACACTCACAGGGGACACTTGCAGGGGTGGTAATGAGTGGTGCTGAGCTGCACCTCCCACAGGGTGCCGGGAGAATTCGGAGAAGGCTGTGCTGCCCCAGGTGAGGAGCTCTGCCCTTCCATGGTGACTGCCTGGGGTGGAGCTCAGCTGTCTGTAAGATCCATGCTTTGCTTTCCTGCTTTTTAGATGTTCAAAAGTATCTCGAGTGTTAGAAATTGGAAGTGGATTTAAAGAGTAAATAACATTTCACATACAATGTGAGATACGTAGACAATTGCTTTAATTTTATTGTTTTTACTCTGCTTCCATAGTTGCATAGTCAAACATTTATGCAACTGTTGAACCCCATGATAAAACACAAACATGGGACCACACCCATGTAGGTGGCCTGCAATCTCCAGGATGCTGCAGTCCTGTAAACATTGTAGTGCTCCCAAATAAAGGGGTTTTGAACAACTGATACTTGAAAAATAATTCTAAATTGATCCAAACTTCAGTTCTTAGTAACAAGGGAAATACGGTTTTGAGCAACGTATGGTTGTCCTTAGGCAGAAGTGAGAACATTGATGCATTTTCCCTTTTTGAAACTGAGAATTGACAAAAGCGATTTTAATCAAATGAAAATACTTTGCCAAAAAGTAGAATTGCTCAGTCAATAAGACATGTGAGTATACAGGGCTGCAATGTTGCAGAGAAAACTTGCTGCTGATTCTTAAAAAAACTAAATTCTATTTGTGTTTTAGGTTGGATTTGTGATGGATTTTTTTGTGTGTGTGGTAGAATCAGATTTTAAGGTGTTTTATTAAAACTTCTCTGTACTGTAAATCCAGAAAGTGAAACTGGCCAGTTCCTGATCAATGCTTTGGAGCTGTTTGACTTACCAGGCATATTTTAGAGAATGTATTCATAAACAGATAAATATGAGTTGTAATAATGATTTAGAGTTATCTCAGGAGACTTTTGTTTTTATTTGTGAATTTAATAGCATTCTGGGCTTGATGCAGAACTTAAAAAGTCAGTATGAACTCTTACACTTATTCCCATATTCTGGGATTGCACTCTTACAAGTATTTGCCTTTACTGCATTTTCCTATCTGGCTTGGGTTTTTAGAGAAGTCCCAAAACTTGAATGATGCACGGACAAAACAGTTGCAGGGTTTTTAAAAGACTTACCTACATTTTAAGCTGATGCTGCTTTTCTTCCTACTTTCAAATATTTAACGTTTTATTTGAACAGCACAAATTATTACACGGTATTGAAAATAACAATTTTAAACCTTTAATGATTATATGTGAGAAGTAGTATGTACTTTTATTACTACCTTCAGCATTATGTACTTGAAGATCAGGTACCACCTCTGAAACAATGTTTTCTCCGTTTCATGTGCTGTGTATAACACTTTGAACATTTCCAAATTACAAACATCGTCTCTCAAGAGAGCCCCATGAACTAAGACGTTTCAGTTTTTCAGCTGGGGAAACCAATGCAGCAAGGTCACATGCAAGGTTGATAAAAGAGTGGGGAATGAAGACTGATTGAAATTCTTACTGCAGTCATCTAACCTTTAGTTACGCTCCTCCTGTGCTCCTTTAATTATGTTACTTGACGAAATTAAGGGGTGGAGGACAAGAAAAGGAATTAATCTATTTACTGTCTGCCTAGACTCGTAAGTATTACTTTGAAATAAATATCTGGACTGTATCCTTTTACCTCATAAAGCAGTTTTTGTCCCTTTGGAGTTGCTCAAGCCCATGTTAAACGTATTGTTAGCTTTTAATCTGTGCTGCTGGAAAGTATTTAGTAGCTCATTCACTTTTTTAACAGTACTTTTATACTGCAGTTGTGTCTGCCTCCCTAGCCCTGAGGCAGTTAGATCTTTATTATGGGTTTTGGCAGTTGCCAGAAGAAAAAACCAAAACAACCCCCCTCACACCCTGAAATTGTGAATGGTGAAGCTCTTACCACTGCTGAAGGCACGGTTTGTGTGGTGTTCCATTGCAGTTGTGGGGACAGCAGTGGGGAAACAGCTGTTTGTAAAGAGCTCCACCCCCGAGTTCTTCATTTGGAGTGACATGTGAACTCTGAAACACTCCTAGTATGAGAAAACCAATTTCAGCTATAAATTGCAATGTGTCCTAGCGCGCAGCTGGTGAGAGTCAGGTACCGAGGTCGCTTGATTGCCGCTGACCCCGCGGCCGTGGCTGCGGGTGAGGCACGGACGGAGGAGCTGCGGCTTCATCCGCGGCGGTCCCCGCTCGGCTGGCAGCTCCTCCCGCGGGACAGGGACAGGGGCAGGGCACGGCCTGACACGCTCCGCTCAGTTACCGCGGCCTTCGTTTTGGAAGTGCTTTCCTGCAAAGGCTTCAGTTTAAAGAGGAAGACGGCCTGAATAATTTTTGTCTAGTTCTTTAGTGCCTCTGTACTGTTTAATTCCCTCTCTCGTGTGGTGGACTTGAGGAGAAGTGGGAAACAATTTGCGTATTTATTTTAAACTTTTCGTTGATTGCATACAAAGTTTTACAATTTTATAATGGTGTCTGTATGGAATTCTTGCATTTCTTAATTCAGTATCCAGTTTTTTAACCTGAATCTAACTATAAAATGTAGGTGTTTAAATTTCCAGAAATGTGAAGCCACGCTTTTCTAATTTGTTTTATTAGCTTAATAACATACCTGAATTATAGAGTCATAGTCCTTCCTTTTTTTTGCATCTGGACAATTGTTCTCTGGGCCAGCAGCAGTATAATGCTTTTCTGAACCTGGGATAAAAGCTCCTGCATGGAAGCTGCAGTCCCACTGGGTGTAATGGGGGAGATTTCTGTCATATGCATAATGTTTTTAATGTAGTAACTAGAAAATAGTCTGCACCCATTTTCCTTGCCTCATTTTAGAGTGGAGGCACTTGGGATGATGCACGTTTATTCATGCTGAAATACCTACTGCTTAATTAGCTTATTTTGTTCCCAATGTTTGATGTATTACATCTAGTGTGGAATGGAATTTATTCCTTTTACATGCTGTGGAGTAGTGGTTTGCCAGGACTTCAGTTCTGTGTGTGATGGGAGTGAGCAGCAAAACTCAGCTGAGAGCAAGTTACTCTCCTGACCCTGTCGGGGCAGAGTCAGCCCG
Source organism: Daphoenositta chrysoptera (assembly GCA_013397915.1). Classification (NCBI taxonomy): domain Eukaryota; kingdom Metazoa; phylum Chordata; class Aves; order Passeriformes; genus Daphoenositta; species Daphoenositta chrysoptera. Next base: position 170,420 of record VZRO01007049.1, on the reverse strand, counting down.
GGGTGTGCCTGGCTCTCCCTGAGCTGGGGCTTTGTGCAGGAGCATTCAGAGTAAGGCACTGTGGGGATTTGCACTTTGAGTGATGGTAAAGCACCTCTTTGAGCTGTGATCATAAAGGTTATTTTCTTTTGAATATTTTGGTTTGCTCTCTATCCCTATAAATATGCTTCATAGGATTATTTTTGGGGGGTTTATGTTTTCCTGCTTTAAGGAAATAGGATAATCCTCTTAGCTCTTTAAAAAAACCACCCAAACTGTCTGTGACATTGCATAAATCGAGCAGCAGTGGAATTTAGGGATTAATCCATGGGTCTAGACTGAATAGTCAGTGTCATGAAGATAGTGTTAGGCATCAATTCAGTATCCAAGCCTCCAAGGTGAAACTTCCGTGTTCAGAGTATGGCCTTTAGTAGGCGCAGTCTGTAGGAATATAAATGTTCCTTTTCTGATATCAGGCTCTCGTGATTTTTGTTTCATGTGCATTTGGAATTCTCATTTTCCCTTTGGGTTTGAATTTTATCGTGCTGCTGAATTTATGCAAGAGGTTACTGCAAGTATTAAATCTGCCAGTCAAATGCAGAAAGATTTGATCCAAGATGAACATAGAGCTATTTTAGAAAACAAACCATGGACAGTACAGCACTTGTAGCATGAAAACTGATCTTTTTTGTTTTTCAGTGTGTAGTGCCTTTGCTTGTAATTGGTGGGTTTATCATAATTATATCCAGCCTAATTTTGCAAGATGCCTGCACCCAGTGCAGAGCTGAGTGCTGTCAGAGCACACCAGTGCTGCTGTATAAGCAACATTTTTCCTAACCTATGCAGCCACCAGGCATGTGCTGTAGTTTTGAAAGCACTGGGAAACTTTTATGTTTTGCTGTGGATGACGTTTGAATTCATATTTGGTTAAATTCTCTTTAAAGATAAAATGGCAGAGTTCAACAGCAAAGGACTGCAATCGTTGTGGGGGAAGTAAAAGTGGAATCTTGAGGTGTTTCTTTTTACATCTTATGAAATAGTCCAGGAAACAGGCCCTACAGTAGGGCTTAAACAGCATTTTAAATATAAAAATGCTGAACTACTTCTTTTGGTGATACCTGGTTCTCTAACTGATTAAAAATAGTTTGACTGGTGCAGAAAGATAACCTTGCTCAAGACTGAGACAGCTTTAAAGAGAGGAATCTTAATGTGGACTGTGAGCTTTGAGGTACTAAACAGAGAGAAAGCTGAATCTTTTCAAGTTACTGCTCAAAACAAGGCTTGTTTGGCTTAGACTGATATTTTTCTGGGTTTGGATCAATTTAAGCTGTTCATGCAGGAATTTATCCATTTTCACTTGAAATAATTGGCCTGTTCAGTGGTTTTATCCCTGTTTAACAGTATTATGAAATAGTTCTTCCAAATCACTGTTCTCCTTCAGACAAGTCCTAAGATGCATTTTATTTCTACACCTCACAGTATTATCAATAATCTGTGACCAAAGGCACTGAGTTATATTTGAGATAGAAAAACATTTTTAAATTTATCTTTTTAATACTTCTACTTCATTGTGTCTGTAATGATGTTAATAACAAGACATTTTTGTGTTTTCCTCACATATCAGAAAATACGGGTTTTAATATCTTGTCTCAGGGAATTTTACTTCTTACAGGTGCAAAATTTTATCTCTTATTTGTGTGGGTTGCCACCACTAATTAAAGAAACCCACATTGACCTTTAAGCATTTTGAAAAATAAATGTGAGCATCTTGCTTAATACAGTTATTAACTTACACTTAACACTTTGCTTTGCTTTTCAGGAGCTTGAAGAAATCCGCAAATGTGGAATGAAAAACTTCCGTAATATCCAGGTTGATGAAGCTAATTTATTGACCTGGCAAGGGCTTATTGTTCCTGTGAGTATAGACTACTCCTTATGAGCTTTAAAATAAAATGAGGATCATTTGTATCTCATAAATCCACAGCTCAGTTGGGCTGCTGGTGACCATGAAATAATTCGTTATTGTAGGCCTGGGCTGACACATGGCTGGAGCTCAGTGAGCTGCTGGGAGAGGTGTTGGAAGGGGGAAGCAAGGGAAGTTTGGTTTTACATTAAGCCTAAAGTACAAAATCTACATGATCATAGGAAAAAGAAAGGAAATACGAAACACTTTCACTCCTTAATATGTGTTTTCTTAATTTACTGGATTTATTACTAGGATAAAATTGAGTATTGGGAAAAATTCGATGCAAGGAAAAGGTTTGGATTTTCTGAAGTGAGCTCTTTAAAAGAAAGAAGTATCTTTATTTAGGCATTAGCTAGTGCCAAAATAAACCTATTTCACTTATTTTTGTTTTTAAAGCACTACCCTTTTCTAATAGAATGTTTAATCAAAGTAGATAACCATTTTATTAGTCAAATAGAGAGGGATTTCTTACTAAGGGGAAAGCAGGAAACAGGGTGTGTTGGTTTCTTGGTTGAAAGTCACTTGGATTTTCACCTCTTGTATTTCCCACATGGCTGGCTTGGTTCTAAGAGCTATTTTTAGTCTGCAGCAATAGGGGATGGGCCATGGGGGCAGCAGTTGTGGTTTTCTGTGGGTGCTACCAAAAAGCCTCCCCAGCCAGTGCAAGTCTGTGTTTTTATGATATGAGTAAGACTTGGAGGCATCTCTGCAGCAGTGCCTGTGCCTCGTCAGTCAGAGGCTGCTCTGGAGTTCACGTGGCACGGGCTGAGGTAATGGCTGGGCCCTTGCACTTTAAATGCTGTGGAATACATTAAGTTTACTGTTTGCTTATGTGCCTGCAAGTGATTGCTTGGAGTGGCTGACACCACTCCTGCAAACAAAGCAAGCAGGATCTGACACTGAAATTTGACAGGGCTGAGGAACAACTTGCTTTAATCAGCCACTTTGTGGTTCATGTGTAACAGTCTAGTGCTTTGATAATACTTTGAAGCAGTATAAGGTTGGTAAATATGATTAATAAAGCAAAACACAAAAATATTTGTTTGTTCCTGTTAAGATCAGGAATGTGTGGTGTACAGCAGCTATTTTGAACAGTTTCTGCTCGACAGAGGATGAGCGTGGTGTTTGTTTTGCAAAGCTTTGCAGCATCACAAGTGTTTAAATGTTGGTGCAGTGAACTGTGCTCCAGACCTGCCTTTTGGTTTGTAATGTGCCCTGTTACAGGGCAGATAGCCTCAAATTCACTGCTGCTATAGTTAAGGGAGAATTTTGGTATTAAATTACACTTCCTATAGTAATTTAAAATGTGCTATTTGTGTTCAAAGAGTAGTATAAATTTTTATTTTGAGGATATGCTGTAGATGTTTTAGTGTTACTGTCTCTTTAGCTATTATGGTACCAGAGCTGATGGCTTAAAAGGACAATACATGAGCTCATTGAAAGTTTAATTTGTTTTCTGGTTTTGCTTCACATGCAAAACATTTTTCCATTTTGGCAAATGTTCTTGCTTAGGGTTTAAAGACACACACTTCAGCAGGACTAACCAGTTACTGATTATTAAATGCTATAACTAGGCATTTCTTGGTCAGCTGCTTAATGAAGGTGTGAAAGATAATGGTTATTATTTTTAATAGTGTTCATACAGAATTACTGTGAAAGATAATGTAAAGGTGAACTGTAAAGCTTTAAAAGCTCTTGTTTGTAACATACTTTGTTCTTCAAAACAAATGTTAGTTTTTAAGGGTGCTTGCTCAATTGAGAAGCAAATTAAAGATACCTGCTCAACTTCTTTTCCTGTTCTAAATTGTAGAATGAAGTAGTTTGTGTGCTGTGGGTGGCCAAGGTACCCTATTTGTTTGATTTCAACATCAGAACAAGATTATCTAGCCCAGACTCCTTTTTCTCGTAAGAGGTACCATTGGTGTACCATGAATTTCATTTCACTTAATCAAAACTGCTGTCTATGAACAAACTTTTGCAGAACAAAAATACTCCAGGTGAATGCAAGTTGTGTTTCAGAATTTAAAATTCTGTTTCTCTTTGTCAGTGTCAAAACAAACAGAACAAATAATTGGAAATTAGTTGCTTGCATACTCTACTTACATCTGTGGCTCAACGTGTTGGTGAGGTACAGTGAAGAAAATGGATGTTTTTAAGGCAGGTCACTTCCAGTGTCAGTTCACTGAACATCCTCACAAATTACAGCACGTGATGGAGGCAAGAACAGTTGAGCTGTGGGGGAAGAGGGCAGTGACTGCCTAAGTTGTCACCACCACCACAAGTTATTAGTTCAGCTTCCAAAGCTTTTTCTTACCCAAGGATTGCTTGGGGTAAAAAATTATTTTAAAGCTGCTGTAGTTGCCTCTCCCCCTGGCAGGAACTGTGCTGTATTTCTTACAAACACATAACCAGATTCTCCACATGGATGAGCCTAAAATTAAATGTTTTCTGTTGACAAATATTTTAATAGAACGGTCCCCACCCCCAAGTATTGGTAAATTCTGGAGTGGAATTGATTGCAGGGAATGGTCTGGTTGCTAATGAAGAATGTGTGTGATTATTCTTTACACCAACTGGAAACTCTCATCCTTTGATTCATGTTCCCAGAGTGTTTGGAAAGGCTTCATTCCATAGTTAATGTTTTCAGTGCAGAACAGTATTTTCATAGGCTTTAAATGTAGCAATGGTTTATTTTTATTCTGCCTCTTTCGTGCAGTATCTGAAGCATCAGTATCAATAGTCTAACAGGTTTTTCTAAGTGAAATTCTGGGCATTGTTTTTTCTGTTTCAGCATGAAGAACTGCTTTGCTCACTTCACAGTTCTCCCATCCTGCTCCTTCAAAACTGATCTGATAAGAGTGGGTGCTAAAACTGCATACAAATTCAGAATGTTCTCATCAGCAAACACAGTGAATATCTATCTTTAGTACCAATGAATGCTCAGCAGATTTTTGCCTAGTCAGCACAAAAACGTTCTCGAAACATTTAGGGTGATCTGGCAAATCAAATTGCTTTGCTGTTTGTGCCACCATGTTGTGAGACACACAAAATAGCTGTTCAGAAACCCATTTCCCGTCAGGTTTGCTGTTTGTGTCTTGGAAAGAGTTTACTGTGTTTTTGAAACACGAAGCTGGGAATAAAACTACTTCCTAGAGAGGGCCTTGAGTTGGAAGTAAATGGAGTTGGATGCTTTCTTATATTTCTTCTTTACCAATAGAAATGTCAGCCAGCTGTAGGATAATGGCAACCTGCTTTTTCCAGGGTGAATGCAAATGTGCAGGTTGCATTGCCTCTCACATAGGTTTTGATGTTTCCTGACACATAAACCTGGCAGTAGTGCTGGCAGAAAGTGCCTTTCAAAGAGGTCATTCAAGAGATCAAAGAAATCCAAGTCTGTACTGTGCTGTTTTTCACTTGTGTCCATTAGCATTTGCCACATTCTTGACATTCTTCCTTCTTGTTGCAGGACAATCCTCCATATGATAAAGGAGCCTTCAGAATTGAAATCAACTTCCCAGCAGAATATCCATTCAAACCTCCTAAGATTACATTTAAAACAAAGATCTATCACCCTAACATCGATGAAAAGGGGCAGGTTTGTCTGCCAGTAATTAGTGCTGAAAACTGGAAGCCAGCAACCAAAACTGACCAAGGTAGGACTCCACGTGGAGAAAGAACTGGGTATTGAGAAACTTTGTAGTGTGTTTGAATTTAAAGCTAATAATGTTTCACTTGTCAGCTGCTCAGTGCTCTGAGGGTATATTCATTGTAAGGTTTGTGTCATGAATCACATGTGAGCACAGAGTACAGCTCTTGTGGAATCTCATTTTGTCACTGGAACGTGAGGTGCTGGCATTGAAGTGGCATTTCAAGCTCCAGGAAACCACAAAACTCTTTATGACTGAGGAGTTTATTAAGGAAGTGTCATTGGCATTCTTTAAAATTTTGCTGGTAGTTTGTGTGGGGCTTATTCTGTGTTTCTTTTTAAACAGTGACTTTAGAATCCAGAGGTGTTCAGTAAATTCCTGTGTGTTTGAAAGAAAGGGTCTAAAACCTCAAGGCTTTGTATATTTTAAAATCTGCCATGTGGTTCAGTGATTTGAACATATGGCTTGAAATACCAAGGGAGTAATAAACAAAATCTGAAATAATAACACAAATGAACTTGTAGTTCTTAAAAGATCATTGCTGTCAGGCTTGCTGTGTAGAGTGTCTTTGACAAGAATTTAAATATAGTAAGGAAAAGAAGTTTCATCAGGTTCTGTGGCAGACTTGAGTGTAATATAAGTAGGGTTTTTCCTGCTGTTGCTTGCATTAGTTGTTGGGGTGAGAATTTTGTGTTGTCTGGCAGGTAATGATTAATTTGGTATTAAGCTTTATTATTATACATATAGAAAGCAAACATCCTTGCCAAAAAATGCTTATTTTTTAAGAGTATTCATTCAAATTAGTAGCAGTTTAGGGCAGTGCTAGAGCTTCAGTGACACTAGGAGAAAATACTTCTTTTTTCCAGGCTCTTCTTTAAGGTTGTTTTCACATGATCTGTGTTCCTGATGGGAAACAATCCCATACTTAAGATTTTTTTTTTTTTGTGTACTCCTGCATGCTAATGAAGGTACTTTCAGTTGTGTGATCTTGCCTGAAGACAAAACAGGAAAATTCCTGTAGTTGTTTTAGAAGAGATGAAGCAGCTGAATGTTGGTGAAAGTGGAGGTGCCAGAAAAAAACCTCTGAAATAGGACGGCCAAGATCTTAGATTTGTTGTAGATTTATCCCTGATTATACAGGACAAAGACCCTTGGGAGAGAGGAGATGGAAAGAATGTGTGGAAGGTTTCTGTTAACACCTGAGCAGCCTATCAGCCTTTTCAGTTAACTTGAAGGAATTACATGTCTTTACCCAGCTTGAAAAACAAGCTGTCATTAGCTGGAACTCCTGAAGCAATTGTTTGCATGCAGAAAATAGTCAGTGTCTCCCTGAGAAGTAGCAATTCCTTTTTTATCTGAGAGAGTGAATAAAAGCTGTGCTAAAACCAGAATTTGGAACCAGTCCTGGGTATCAGAATACTGCAAATCTCTCATGCTCTGCTCTATTGTGGTCTTTTATTTGTCTTAACTCTTTCTTCAAGAAGTTGTTTTATTGTCAACATCTGTTGTTACTACATGGTTGTATGAACCTGTGACAGTGTTACTACAACCCTGCTTAAATGTCTGTTCCTTTTTCTTCAGATTTCTTGTGCACTGAAAAATCACTCTCAGCTTTTCTCAATGAAATAGTGCGACGTTATTAGTACAGCATCAAAGTGATTGGTTTTGTTCATGCAGGTGTCAAAAAAGTGAAGAGATTAGGTTCATCATAAATCGTTAACTTACCTTTCACATACTAAATGTGCATCTTACTGCTGTACTTTTTATTAATTTATGCTTAATATTAAAAATAAGTGTTATGGCAGGATAGTTTCCAAATGCTGTGGATATCGAGGCAGCTCCTGTTCTGCCAGGCCTGTTTTTTCGGGCTTGTTGCTGTTGTTAAGGTTATTGAGCAGACATTTTCTCAGTAGTGCTGGCACGCTTTGCTCAGTGAGAAGGGATTGCCACTCCGTGTTTCTGCTGGTTTCATGAGCAGCCAGCAGGGTGATGGCAGCTGTTGTAAGGCCAGGACTCCTGAGTTACTGTGAAGGAAGCTGGTATCAATCCTACGTTCCTTAGATAGATTGTTGCAGTTTAAACTTGGATTTGTGGTAAGAAATGTTCCTGTTTAGCAGTTTAGAGACAAACACCAGATTTGAGAGTGGCTTTGAGCATTTGTTTTGAGGTTTGTTCATGGGTGGAGAAGCCTGAGATGGATGCCCCAAACGAAGGCACTCTGGTGTTCCAGCATCTGCTGGAGTGCTCAGTGTTGTACAACCTTGCATTCCTGCCCTGGAACACTGACCCCGGTGGGGGGCTGGGCAGCGGGACCCCTCATCCTTGTGAGCTTCCAGTGGCTGTGAGGATGTGTGTGAGGAAAATGTAGCTGTAAATGGCACTGTGGGCTGTGAGGTTCACTGTGTAAAGGTTAGGTGCAGTTCCTTTTCCCAAAGAATGGCTTTTCTTTGGAAAGTGACAGGGACATTGGTGACATTGCTGTCAGCACCCTGCCACTCTCAGCCCTTCGTTTTCCCAGTGCATCTCTACTGGTGCCTGCCTTGGGCAGTTGAGAGCAAAGGGAAGACTTGCCTGCTGTTCATAGAAGTAAGAACCGTAGGGAAATGAAGCTGGAAAAAAGGGTTTCCAGAAGAGGCTCAGTCACAGCTGCATCACTGTGACAGGTGCTGGGAAATGCTTCATGGTGCAAATTCCATCTTCACCCAATCCCTTCAGTGAACTTGTCTGAGAACTTCGATTCTTTCTCAGCCATAGGAGAGGATTTTAGATGGGATGCCAGTTACATGGAGAATCATTTGTAGTGCACTTTGGTCTCTATTCGTGTTGATTTTGTTTACAAATACGATTTTCTGGTGTTCATTCATGGTCATTGAACTAAATCTTGGCATATCACTGCAGCTTACTCACACCCTGCACTTGAAAAGGCCCGAGATTTATGGGGATGTATTTAAATGCAGTCAAAGCTCTTTTCTTACAGGGAAATTTTGCTTACATTTTGATTTTGAAAAATTAACCATCTTAGTCTGACGGTATTTATACTTCTTTTGACAGTAATCCAGTCCCTCATAGCACTGGTGAATGATCCACAGCCCGAGCACCCCCTCCGGGCTGACCTAGCTGAAGAATACTCTAAGGACCGTAAAAAATTCTGTAAGAACGCTGAAGAGTTTACAAAGAAATATGGTGAAAAGCGACCAGTGGACTAAAATCTGACACAAGTGCTGTCAGCAACCTATGATAGAAGATCGGAGCAGTGCATTTGAGACACCCCGTAAAGCAGGACTCTATGGAAAATTGACAAGTGCCACCTTTCGGTGTGAACTTGTGGCTGTTACTAACTTTCTACAGTTTTCTTAATCAAAAGTGGGCTAGGTAACCTGTAAAGAAAGGATTAAAATTTAAGATGTTCTAGTTCTGCTTTCTTTGTTTAAAAATCACTGCTTCAATATACTTTAAAGTATGCTGTTTTCTTTTTCTTGTCAGAATTTATCAAAAATATCTTAGACTTATATTCTGCCCTTAAATTGAAAAGGTTGTGGCTGTCATTTCTTATTTTTCCTTGCAGTTCCCACTATCTTGAGTTCATTCATAGAATTTTAACTCCCTCCTCAAAATGATGTCTTAGGAAAAATATCCCAGTTCTGGCAGAAAATGATTGAGTGTTTGGCAGTTTCGTTTACTTTTCTTTCTAAATGTTGCACTGTGCTTTGTGGGACTTGTTGCAAGTTCCCCTGAACTTCAGTTTGTAACATAATAAACAAAACCCAACCCCACAAAACCAATCAGAAATAATGTCTGGGTCTGATGTAAATCTGGCCAATGCCTATTAAACGGGGAAACCCAAGTTTTTGTGTGCGTCATTGAATTAGAATATGGCTTATGTTCTGCTTTTGGAAAACTTTGGAAAAAACAATCTGTAACAAACACGTAGTGGAATGTGATTGCAAACTTCCTTCACTTCTATCTTTAATACCTATGCAGAGTAGCGGGAAACGTGCACAGAACAACATTGCAACCAGTCCAGGAGAGTTCCATAAATCGGGGACCAAGAGGTACCAAAGTGACAAACTGTCTTTTGAGTTTAAAATCGTTATTTTGGAAACGTTAATTTCGAATTCAAGATCTAAATCTGGCAGCGCTGCTGTCCTCTGGGAACGCTTTCCCTCAGAGTGCAGCAGGAGCACGGGGGTTGTGGGACGGCCCTCAGCCGGTCCAGCCCCGCTGCGAGGCCGGGCCTGAGCGCTGCGGTGGGGCCGGGTGTGCTCGGCTGCTGCTGCTGCTGCTGTGTCCAGCAGGGCAGGGCACTCAGCGAGTGCGTAGCAATTCCTAGCTGCGGGGCAGAGCCAGGCTCCGGCTGCCCCGGGGCTCTCCTGCGCTTGCTGAAGGAAGTTTCCCTTTCCCCTCAGAGCTGAGCATCCTTTGCCGTGTCTCTGCTGCTTCTGCTGCCTTTGCTCCCCAGCCCAGAGTGTGATTGTAGCTCCACGGTCAAACTGCCACACAGTCAACCTGCTGTCTCCCCTTCTCCAGCTGGGGTCTGCTGCTGAGTGAATGGATTATTTCCAGAAATCCATCGGTATCTGGGAGCACATATCATTTTGATGTGCAAGAAGCTGAGTTAAAAAAGCCCTGACACCTGGGTGGTTGCCTGTACTCCTAAATTCAGTTTTAATACAGCCTCTGCCTTTGCAACCTTTCAGAACTAGTGTGTCAAGCAGTAGGTCTCTCTTGGTTTTAATGTCTTGTGTATTTGCTATTTCCTCATTCATCCCTCTCCTCCGGCTTTCACTTCCAATTTAGTGTAAACAATGACAGCCCAGTACCTCACCTCTGTTGAAAGTAAATTTTTTTATAAGTTAGGGAGCTAAGAAATTTTATGTTTAAGTGTTCTTAGACAGATTCTTTGGCAGGTAAATAAAGTTAAACCACATTCACCTTATTTACGGAAACTTGCATTTCCTAAGTGTTTTCAGGCTTGTGAGAGCACTATTACCAAATTTTCACATCTTTGTGTCTTCATTTGCAGAAAGTTGGTACTGATTTTGTTTCGTTCACGCTCACTCAGAGTCATAATAAAATAATGCCAAATTATCTGTCAAACCGAAGTGTGTAACTTCTGCATCACCTGAGTCACTGTACCTTTGATCATGTCTGTTGGCATGGAAACTTACCATTCTCTAAATTTTATTTGAAACAAAACTGTAGCACTAGTTTGCTGCCCTCGTTGCTACTCAATAGTTACTCTGTGGTTGTAAAGCCTCTCAGGTCAAAGACTGCGTCTGTCTGCCTCGCTGTGCTCGGATGCCTGGGAAGGGACCTCGGACGGGCTGTGACTGCAGAGCTGCGGCCGAGCCGCGCGGCGCCGCTCCCGCCCGGCTGCAGAGCTCACACGGACAGACCTCGCGATCAGTGCTCGTGGTGTGTTCTTCACAGTCCGGTTGCTAAACTGAGACGTGGAAACAAAGTGTCTGGGGCAGCCTCTGAACAAAGGGATCCAGCACCTGTGTGGCCGAAGGCTGAGGAGAAGAAATCCAAGTGCGAAGTCCTATGATAACTCAGGAAATCAAGCTCTTGTTCTCTCTGGTTCCCTAAGCCATGCTGAATTCTAAACGTGCAGTTGAACATCCACAATAAAAGCAGCGCACTGGTGAAACTACACCCAGGAGTACTGGTATAGGCTTTCTGCAAGTCCATTCTGCTACCCTAATAAAAATTGCTCTCAAAGGCTTTGTGGCATGGTTTTATTTTCACAGCGGTCTGGGAGTTAACTGGGATTGTAGTAGTGTTTTAATTTGAACTTGGGTTGTCTTTAAAGTTTTCACAGAACCACTGAGAAATTTCCTTATCTCCTTGTATTTTACGCAATTGAAAGGTTCCTTGTAGGATAGTCTTTTAGTAGTTCTTTATTAATCTCTCTAATCAAATGGAAATTTGGGGTTTAATGCTCTTCATTTAAAAATACAGAATTTACAAAATCCATTTCTCGATCGCAGTACAGTGCTTGGGTAAGGCTGCCCTCGGGTCTGCCGTGCTCAGCTGCCAGGAAACGCATCCAGAATTCCTCAGGTGTGTAACGTCCTGATGGGTGCGATCAGAGCCAGTTCAGCGCTTAGAACTTGGAGCAATTTCAATGTTTATAATAAGGTTTAAAAGTATCCGTAAGGATGTGGTGACAATTCCGTGAGAGAGGAGCTCTGCGTTGCGGCAGCGGCTGCAGAGCGGCCCGGCGGGCACGGGGTGGCGCAGGCGGGAGCGAGCGCTGCGGGCGGGTCCGTCCCGGCCCCCGGCAGCGGCTCCGGGGCCGGGGCATCCCGGGGTGACCCCTGCCCTGCCCCGCCCCGGCCCGGCTCAGACATCTAAGGTATTTTCTGGAGTATAGGAAAGAATCGGGAAAAACGTTCTACAGCATCCTTGATGTTTTTCCTGTTTCTACAGGACAAAAACTTCCTCAGACGTGTTATGGGAAAGGTCAGATGGTTCCTGTTAATGATAGAAAGGGAGGCCCTTCCAGCAGTGTGGGAGCAGACAGGTGAGTGGGCTCAGTTCACTCACCAGGTGTAACTAAACCCAAAAGCCTCCTGAAGCTTTGCAATACAAAAGGCCTGAGTTTATTTTTCATTTAAAAGAATGATGATCATACTGACATTTTTAATATTAAAAAACATGGTTAACAAAACTGATTATGTTAAATAGATCACTCTTGTGCAGAGAAGGAGCATAAACAATCTGAAAAAATTTTTCCCCCCGTGAAGGTCCTACAGGGATGACAGGGCTGCAGTTAAGAACAGATCAGCATTACTGGGGCTTGTTGGAGTTCAGATGCTCTGGTGACAGGAACAAAAGGGACAAATACAGGGACCTTCTCCACTCGCAGCCGTGCTTGTGGCTGGCACAGCTCCTGGCTGTCCTGAGGGGCAGTGGGTGGTGCAGGACCAGTTGCTGCTCTCACACACAGCAGTTACTGAAATAGCAGATGGGTCAACAGTTGCTGCTCCTGCAAAGTCATCCAAAAAAGCCTCTCCAACAGGGCTGCGGCTGATGTTACCTCCCTAGGGGGGCTTAATGCCAAGAGGCAACGTAACCAGGCAGAGACACAATTCCTGCCGGCTGAGGCAGCTCCTGGGAGGTGGCTGCAGACCCCCCTGGGCCGTGTGTGACCCGACTGCCCAAGCAGAGGAAGGCTCTGAGGGGTCCCTGCACCCCTCACCATCGGTCAGCAGGTACGGGCTGGGGGCAGGGACTGGCTGCTTTCAGAAAACCAAACGCTGAAGGTGTCCAGGCCCCTGTGGGTGACCACTGAGTGGCTGCTCCAAAGCAGCACCCGCTCCCCAGCACGTTTCTTGTTTTGCCATTGGGTCTGAAAGGAGAAAGGACCAGACCCCTCTGCAGGGTCTCACAGCCAAGGGTCTCCGTGCTGCTCCTTTGCTGGCAGGAGCTGAGCCCTGGGAGCGAGGGCTGCACTGGGGCCGTGTGGAGGCCGTGTCACAGAAGGAGTTTGGCACATTTAGAGCTGGCGTTGTGGCCTTAAAACTGACAGCTGGGGCTCTGGGACACTACCTGGAGCTGCTCACAGGGTGGTGGTGCCCATTCCCAGGCTGTTCACAGCTCCTGTGAGCTGTACCAGGGTCTGTGACACTGGTAACAGTGACCTGGACATGAGCAACTGCCTGTCTTCAGTGGATGGATGGATGGATGGGTGGATGGATGGATGTCTGCTCATTTATTTAAAGATCTTTGAATGAACACAGCTGAATGTTCCTGCTTTTGTAATGGCTCTGTAGCTCCGGCTTAATTAATGTCTGGAGTTCATGGAGGCGTTCCCAGGACTGGGAGAAATCATCTGGTCCTTCCCCACAGCCGCCGACGGGAGGGACACTGGGGTAGCCCGGGTGCACCATCAGCTCGATTGTCACTGTCCTGCAGTGCGGTGCCCCGGCCGTGAGCCCCAGGACGGCGCTGTCGATGGCGCTGCGGATGCTGCTGACAGACATGTTCCTGCCCATGGTGCTCAGGCCTATGTAAATGTCTGGCCACCTGCAGCCAGAGGGGGAACGCTGCTGTTAATGCTTAAGAGGTAGGAAGAGAATTGTGTTATGTCCCGTGGATTAGGAATCAAAATTTACCTAAAATTTAAGATAGAAAAGGGGGAGGAGGTTTTTAAAACTTTTAACTATATACGAAAGTAAAACCAGAACTTTCCCGAATGAAACCAGGATCCTATTTGAAGCAGCAGGGACAGGGACAGCAAGGCCCAGCAGAGCCCCAGCACTGCTGCTGGGACAGCAGTGACATGCACCGTGTCACAGCACGTGGCGTGTTTGGCACCTGTGACCTTACAGGTGCACTTCATTTTCCCAGAAGGGAAGGGCAGCGCTAAACTGAGAAATGCCACACTATCAAAACAACTTGAGCCTGAATAATAACCCTCAGCTAAGTAGAAACAAAAGTGACTGAAGTAAAATAGCAACGCCCAGCTAAAGCAGCCTCCTGCCAGAATGTATCGAAGGGCCATAATAACGGGACAAAATGTTACCGCTACAGGACACCACCTACACGCTGTTTCTTAGTAGCTTCACACAATTCTTTGTTGCAGTCTGGCTGCAAGTGTCAGTTTTAAGTGGCCTCAACGAGTCGAGGAGAGCTGAGCCAGTGCAAGTCAGGGAAGAATGAGAACATTTTTGGAAGAAACTGAGGCTGGAGTCTTTACCTGAATGATCACAGAAGAGCCCAGCTCGGCTCTTCTTGAGAAGGGAGAAATGCCAGCCTGGTGCTGGTGTTCAGAACAACTGATACATTAAAAAAAAAAAAAAAATCCCGGAAAATAATGTTTCCAGTGGACTGAGGAAATAATGACATCTGCTCCAAAGGAGAGGTGACTGCAAGGGTCTCTAGTGAAAGGCCTTTAATCCATAAAACACTGTCTGAGCTTTTAAGAGAAGGATTTTACTGGGGGAAGGGCTGAGCTTTTTGGGTTTGGCTCCTGAGATGCAGGACACTGACAAGGCTGGTTGCTTAGAGCAGGGATCACCAGCTCTGGTACTGCCAGCTCTCAGAGCTTTTTGCTTCCCCTTAACAAATACTTGCTTCGAGTTAATCTCTTTCCTGCTACTTCAAACCCTTTCTCTACTACGATAGGAAGATGAAAATTTAGATCTTGAAAACTCTCCCTAGATAATACTTTTAAAATTCCAGTGTTGATGCAGCATTTGTCCTGACATTCCAGATGCCAGGCTGATGCAGCTTCACTAAAAAGGCTGAGAAGCATACCCTGAAAACATCCCCTTTCAAGTGCAAAGTGACTCATCTCTGTTCAAACAAAACTTCCTAAGCCCTTGTGCCCCCGGCACCCGTGTGCTCCTCCTGAACCTCTCTCTAAGTCCTAAGAGGAAAGAGAAAGGTGGTGTTCCATTTTTGAAAGATACTATCGGGAACTGATAAAATCTTAATGTTTTACTACAAAAAAAGGATGCGTAATACCTGTCTTACCTTATTCCGTGCTTTGTAAACACATCCACTGTGTTAAAAGAATCTTCTTCTACTCCCAGGTAAAAGTCCATGAGGGATGGTGCAATCCAGTCACAGTTATGAAGGCCTGGCTCTATCGGGACACGTGTGTACTGAATCCCATATTCCTCTAACACCTCGGCAAATACGTGCCTGACCTCTGTAAGTAAAACCAGAGACTGCAGTCAGGAGTTGGGTAACCAGATTCTCGTGTCCCCTGCAAGCTGCTAGCAGAGAGGCTTCTTTCTTTTCTGTTTTTAAGACAACAAAATTCTATTTTGTGTATCTTCTGCTGAAATCCATCTGTATGGGAGTCACCTTCTATACTGGAAACATTTCTCCCTGAAGTTCTGCTGTAGGTGTCTTGTCAGTCTTCCTTTCAGCACTGAGCCTTTAGTCCAGCCCCCCTTCTAAGTGAGTGACTTTGGTCTTAGAGTGCACCAGAGGTGACTGCACTGTCAGGAGCAAGTTCTTCATCAAGTCCTTGTACAGCCAGAGCAACGTTATCTAGAGGCAGTTAGTACTGGAGTGGGGAAACCTGGATTCTTTTCTCACTCCATTTTCCTGCTGTTTACCACAATTTTATTTGCAAAACAAGGACAAAAGATCCTTGATCGTCTCTAAAGCTGAGAACTGCAGGCAGGGACTGGGATGGGAACACAACAGTCAGGATGGAGTTCTTGTGGCATCTGAAAGAGCCACCAGCTATTGCAAGCTCCAACATTTCAGTTTAAACTGGCCAGTCTGCTGCTGGCTTTGGTCTGCCTCCTTCAGTGTGGGTGAGAACGTGCAATAAGGATGCTGAGGAGAGTTATTGTCCCTTGAAGGAAAAGGTGTAACCTGGGCCATTAATGCCCTGGTGCTGCTATGGGAAGACCCGGGGCTCCAAGCAGAGAGTTTGGGTCTGGGCAGGACTGTGGGGTCAGGTGGGAACATTCAAAGTGCAACTGCCAGCAGGTGTCCCACGGTGGGGTTTATTGCCCATGCAGGGAGCTGTGGCAGGGGGAGTCCCCTCTGAGCTGACTCCTCACCTGCTTGGTGCTGGGAAGGGTTTCCTTCTTACCTGGGAGGACATGGACGTGCTGGTGCCCATCCATGTGGGGAGGTAGGTGACCCGTCAGCTCACGGAACAGCTCCACCTGGGCCTTTAGCTCCTGCTTCACCTGTGCAGCAGAGAAGGGTCAGAGCAAGCCCTGGCAGAGGCTGAGAGCAGGGGAGTGATGGGGCTGCTGGGACCCCACCGGGCAGGAGCTGGGCCCTGGCTCTGGGGAGCACCGGGTGCTGTGGTTGTACAGGGATTGCAGCACTGCTGGGCTGCCCAGAGCCTCCCCTGGGCGTGGGCTCTTTGTGGTACTGCTTGTGGGGGTGGTGCTGACACTGGGGTGTTCTAAGTACATGGGATATTTGAACACCCATTTCTGGTTAAAATGAATGCAGTTTTGATCACCTGAACACGTTCATCCTTGCTCATGGGGCAAAACCAGCCATCTCCCTAGAGAACCAAAACCTCTCACAAGCTGATGAAAAACCTGGTGCCTACTTAGGACTTTTCTGTCATTTGCTCTTTACTGATCTCTAGGTTCTTTGTAAATACGTATTCCAATGCCCCTTCTGCCTCCTCAGATAAATAGTTAACAGTGCATACAGGCACTGAATCAGGGAGGAATGTGTTCTCAAAGCCTGCAGAGCCTTTAGCAGAATGAGGCCCAGGACCTAAAAGCCAGCTCAAGCTGCACAGGCAGGATTCATCTCTAAGCCTACCCACAGCTGGGATCTGGGAAAGGTCCTCAGCTGTTCTGTGCTGGGATAAATGCAGGCTGATTTGTATCAGGAAGGCAAGTTGTACAGCTGTATGTGGCTTTCTCCTACCTCTGACATATTCAGGAGACCTTTTGATAGTGCTGTTCTGAATCCCATTTTTCCATGGAAGAATCCATCTTGGTTGAGCAGAGAAGAGTTTGTCTTGAGCACCTCACATACAGGGGAGCCCTCGGAGAGGTTGGCATGCAGGCCTATTGGGATGTTGTGTCTGTAACAGAATGAAATGTCTGCTGAAATATCTGCTAAGCTTTGCACCTCCCTTACTGTGGTCAAACAGGGGGAGACTTAAGTGTAAGAATTAGACTGATCTTAGAGGTGTTGCTGTACTCATTGGAATACATCTTTGTGTCTCTGCTTTGCCAGAAAGGATAGCAGAGTGACCCCAGCCAGAGCAGGACATCTCCAGGTAACCACCTCAAACCCTGCTCCCACCCTGGCTCACAGCACGAGGTATCTTGGGCTAAATGCTGGGTCTGCACTCCAGTACCTGCAGTCACTGGTAACTAACTGAGAAATCCAGACCTTGCAGCCTTTTCCAAAGCACTTCATTAGCCCTGGCTAGGTCTCCCCTTGAGTTGTTCACCCTGTCAAAGATGATACATTTATGAGACATTTGAGTTTTACTTGACAACTCCTAAAGCTGCCCTTAAGTAAAAGTAATTTATACATAAATAGTGCCCAAGGAAGGTGTTAAGGCAACAGCACAGGCTACAGTTGTGAATGCTGTCTGAGTTTAAGGGTTTGCTGGTCCAAGGGGCTGCAGCTGGAATTGCCTGCAGTGGCCAGGCTTCTGTCTGCTGAAGCAATCACTCAGTGAGTAACAAGGCTGAGCTGTACAGAGCAGCATCTCCCTGGCACAGCCAAAGAAGCATTAGTGCAAGGAGGCCCACAGTGAAGTGCAGAGCCTTGCTAAGGAATCACAGGGGTATGACTGATCAACCAGTTGCACTCTGTAACATTTAAAAAAAGGACCTATGGAGCTGGTGTGGCTGCAGAGCTCCCCTCAGCCTCAGGGCTTAGCAGGGTGCTGGTGTTTCCTTCTTTGTCTGGGCTGTGAATTCCCCTATGAGAACAGGACTTGTGCACGCTTGGATTTGTGCTGGGTCTCATTAGCATTTCTGGAAATCCTCAGAATCAGTAGCCAAAATGATGCTTTGAAACTTTTTCCAAGACAAGCCGTGGCCTCTGGCTGACCCAGTGAGTGGATGACAGGACTGCAATGTTCTGTCTGTGCTGCCCAGTCTGAGTCATGGGGCAGAGTGAATTACAAGGCAACAAGTCTGTGATGCTTTAAATGCTTCTTGGAACTTCTGCATGGAGCTCCTAAAACTAGGTGTGGTCTGTCCCTGGTACAGCCCTTGTACCACAAGGAGAAAACAAAAACAATCTCCATTTAGGCAAAGTGTGGAAAACTGAAATCTTCCCCTTCTGTCTGATGTCTGAAGCTGACTGGTGAAGCACCAACTCACTGGAGACAGGACAGTGGATGGGTTGGACCAAATCAGAGTCATTTAGCTCCTTCAGGTCCTAAGGCTTTGGCCCTTGCAGGACTGAAAGTCTTTTTTTCCTGGCTCTTTCATGCCTTGATCCAGGTAGATGGTGCAGTCAGTTGCTAGATATTACTTCTCAAAGACATAAATGTTAGGAGTCAAGTTGTATGCACAGCTCTGTGGAACAAAATGAGTCCAGTGTGTGATTAAGGAGCTTGAATGTTTGTTTAACAGAGGAAAACAGCTTGTGGAGAAAAAAGTCCTCTCTGGCTTTTCTGATCTGGTGATTTCTGTGCAGCAGGGCCTGGTTGTTTCACTGATGATAAATGTTCATCATAGCTGGGGCCTGAGTACATATGCACACCAGCTCCTGGCTAACACAAGAAGTGGAAGGTGTGTCACTGGGGCTGACAGGCTGCAGGGCAGGAGGCAGCTACAGTGCAGAAGGGGTGCTGTGGCAGGAGGGCTTCCCCTCCATGCTGTGACCTGCTGGGTACCCTGCATGAGCCCAAAGACAGAGGGGAAGCCTGTGGTTTTGTTTTGGTTTCCTTTTAGAAGTTCACCCCAGATTCTTTATCGTGTCTCTGGGAAGCTCTTGACTGCATCAGCTGGAGTATTATTTGTACCACAGCCAGTGCTGTTTGCAAGAAAAAAAGGATTCATGTGTTACCATGAATCAGCAGATGGACTTTTTCTGTTGAGTCCTCTCTTTCTCGTGTTGTGGGAGGGCAAGAAATGAACAGCTGAGCCTCTCAGTGTTGTCTCCCAGAAGCATCAAATGAACTGCCTCCAATTGTGCAATGCCTCAAATGCTGTGGGGGAAGCTATTTCCAGGAGAAGGCAAGTCCTTCTGACAGGTGTGGGACACCAAGGAGCCAAGGGCTGCACTGGGGAACATGAGAGCAGCTCCTGGCCAGAGCCAAACCCAGCCCCAGAGCTGGGGAATGTGCAGAATGTGGAAGTGCAGAGAGAGCTGGCCTTGTCCTCGGGTAAGAGGAGACCCTGACTGTAACATTAGAGTGTGTTTCGGAGCTCTGCCTAACACCAGCTGAATATCTTAATAGTTTTCTCGTGGAGTCAGTCCTGGCTTGACAGACTGTGCATGCTGAGGTGTCTGGAGAGGAATTGTTCATGTTTAACAGCCCTAAGATACAGCACTGAAAACAAAACTCAAAATGCCACACATGAGAAACTTGTTTAGAAATATTCATCTGTGGGAGGTGCACAGAAGAAGGCACGTGGGGAAGGTTGTAAGGATATGGGAAGGGGGACAGTTCAGTGGGTACAGCAGAGTTCTACTGCAAGCTAGCAGAGAGAAAAGTCAAGGTGCAGGAATATCCTGAAAGGGCCCATTTTTCAGAGTGCATATGATTGTTTCTGCTACAGACATATACTTTGTAGTTGCCCATATATTTCAAGAGACTGTAAAATGTCTGCTAGTTTACTGGCTGAAATACTGAAGCAGAGACCAGCAGCTCAAGCAGCTTATATAGCATGTGATGCTGCCCTGGGACCAGAGCTCAGCTGTTGTGGGTTTGGCCTCATCCCCACTCCTCTGCCCAGGCCCTTTCCAGACGGGACAGGGTGAGCCCTGCTGGTCACTGCTGGTCATTAACTGCTAATTGCTCACACGAGATGCAAAATAAAAAGATTGGCATTGGGCTTCAGGCAACCGTTTAGTTTCTGCATACAGCTACCATTGTCAAAACAAAATTATGTGAAGAATCTACTTGGTGTCTCTAAATTCTTTTCGGTGACTCTTTTAAGCTGCAATGACCCTTCCAATCTGTTTGGAGAGGCCCCTGTCTGTGTTTGCAAGTCCATCCCAGTGCCCCAGGGAATGCAGAGATGTGAAGTAGGATTTAGCACAGGGGTTCAATTCACTCCTGCTAAAGCCACAGGACAGTGGCTACAGGTGTGTGCTCCTACAGCAGGAGCAGCACAGTCTGCTGAGCTGCCTGGGAGCTTGTGGAGAAGAGGTTCAGGCCACTGAGGTTAATCCACTAGTGAGCTGTTTGCACTGAAAGCTGGCTGTTACCTCTGTGGTTCTCTTCTCAGCATCCCCTGTCGAGGTGGGGGGGAAAAAAGGAGAGGCTTGTGCAGGAGGAAATATCCTTACAACAAGCGCTACAAGGAGCAAGAAGGAATTCACCCTGGAAAGATTTCTGAGTCAGCAGGCCCAGTCCAGTTACCAAAGAGAGAGGAAATACAAGCAGTTAAACTGCTTAAACTGCTTCCTTTTCAAGTAGTTGCTTGTTTTGCCACACGAGTGTTCTGAACAAATGTCTCTGCTGAGGCAATGAGCAGCTGCAATCCCTGTTCATTCACATCCTTGGCAGCAAAGGGACCCTGGAGCTGGTTACTACACTGAGTCACTCTGAGTTTGGTGGATGAGTAACAGTGTCCTGGGTCCTGCCTGGCCATGCCATGGGATTCTGTGTATTCCTGGGAGCAGTTGCAATGGCTGTGGGAATTAAGAGATTTGCCAAGCACAATCCCAATTGCCTTCCAGAAGGCTGCATGCTCTGGCATAAACATGGCACTTTACCCTTTCCTGTGATGGGTAAACAGATCCCACCTTCAACATCCTATTTGTATCATCCAGGAAATTGCTGATCATCAGGTTTCAGCCCAAGCGTGACCCAAGTCAGAGCCTCATGTAAATATCTGTATCTAAACATCCCATTTCAGTGAACACCCAAGTGTCTGAAGCCAGACAAAGCAAGGCTTTGAGCAAAAATGTGTACTTCTTAGTTTCCTCATGTTGGCATTTGCATACTTCCTCACACACACTTTTACCATTCAGTAATATCTGTCTTTCATCAAATAGCATTTTTTTCTTGTTCTGTTACTGCTAAGAACCTATTTCTTCTGCCAGAAATGCTCTAAAGCCTCTGCAGTGTTAAGAACTGGTGCTGTAACACAGCTTAGGGACCCGAGTTTCTGTTGTAATTACATCTTTGTATCAAGTGCAGCTCCTGTGTCTGTGGCCTTACGTCAGTAAAATGGGCTGTTGCCAGTAAAGTCAATATGATCTGGGATTCTAGTGTTAGGCTTCAGATTGGGTCCCACCCCTATCCAAACAGTTCAGCAGTGGAACTGTTGAGTGTGAGTGACTGTGTGATTAACAGTCACACAAAAGGGTGATGAGAAAGCATGAGAGATTTCTAAATTAGTCAGATGTTGACTGGGAGGGTCAGAATTAAGTCACCATTTACACACACATTTTGCAATTAGTGTTGATGGGAAAGGAAGTGAAAATACAGACAGCAATTAAATGTGGCTTTGTTAGATTCTTCTGTTAAATGTACCCAGATGTTGTGGGGGCTTCAGCTGATGCTCAGTATTTAAACTGCAAAAAAATACCCAGGAAGACCGAGATTATGTTCTAAAATATGTCACTTTTCATAACCTATTTGGACACAAACAAATGGGAAAGGGTCCTCAGGCTCAGTGACACCTGAGCTGTTTGATATAAAGGGAAGGGGTGGGGTGATATGGCAGCAAATTGTCTTAGGTGTCTCTATTTCTGTCTCCATCTTTCTAAGGAAAAATTAAGGCATCTCTTCCTTTCAGGTTACAAAATAACCCTTCCAGTTACTGGGAAAGGCTCTGGAATAATCACCAGAAGTCTGGATGACTTCAAGGCAGGGCCTGTTAAGTAGAAAATTGAGATTATATTATACGGATAAGCAGGAAATCACAGTCAGTTGAGACCCCATAAAGAGAAAAGTTTTGAGTTACTGAAAAAATGCTCAACCCACAATGGCAGTCTGTTCTCCCACCTGCTGCTCTGGTTGTGTTCTGCTCTGGCAGATGCTATCAATAGGTTTGTCATTTGGTGATGGATCAGGCCTCTGCTGAGACTTCTCTGTTGCCAGAAATGAGTGTGCCCCTTCTTTCAGCCCAGTTGTGATGGTGAATGAGGAAAGCCCAAGATCCTGAGCCTGAATGTTAAGGAAGGTGTATTTTTTACTGTCTGGTTCTGCTGTTCTGCAGTTGGCTTGTGTTAGAGCTGATACAAAGATCTGCTGACTATCATCACATGTCTGCCAAGCCTTCTAATCAAGACTCGGGGCAACAGATGGTATACCCAGAAACTACAGAATTATTGTGAAAATGAAAGGAAGAAAGACATTTCAGAGGAACTGTGCTCCTTTCTGAAGGATGCTGAATCCTAACATTGTAGGGCAGCATGAGGTCCTTAGGAAGGAAAAGTTGTCGACTTATTAATTAGCTCTGCCTGTGTCCAATTAACTGAAAACCAGGTGAGGAGTAAGAGCTTAAGACTTGCAGTGACAAGCAATCATGTCACAGACAGTTTATCAAGCAGCCATAGAAGCAGTCCATCACTCTGACAATCCTGGCACCAGGTGTGTGAAAGACCAAATTCCACAGCACTGGAATGTGCCCCAGGAAAGGACAAGCTACTTGCTTCAAGCCTCTTCTCTCAGCTGGGGATAGATCCACTCTTCCTGCTTATGCCACTGGTCAAGGCTGAATAGGGGAAGAAAAACATGGGGAGAAAAAAAAAATGGGCAGACTTCCATCCCATAAAATAAAAAGCTTCAATATTTACAGTGAGATGGGAGATGACAGCAAGCAGGGGAAAGAGGGAATAATATTGGCAAGGCAGTCAAGCAAGGTATATTTTCTCATTTTTGCACCACAAGATGAGGAGGACTCAATGACATTTCTAGTAAGTCTGACCTATTTGTCATCTGTGTACCAAGAGTTTGCGTCAGCCTCTGTACCATGAACAAACACCTCAGGGGTGACACAGGAGTTTGTTTACACACACAGGTGCCAATTAGCAGCATTGAAGGGTTTGCATTAGAACACGAGGAACCCTCTTCTCCCCACCTGCTAGTGCTCCCCCCGTGTCTGGGTAGGGCTGAACACACCTGCAGAGTTACACAAATGAGGAACTGTACAACCTGGGCTGTTGATCTTCAGTGCTGACAGATGTTCCCAAAGTCACCCTGCTTATATGCTCAGAAATAGAGTTAAATGCAATTCATTCACATTGACAATTCAAAATCACATTCCGCTCCACTTTCCCCACCACAAAAAAATCAAATTGCAGCAGCAGGCTGCAGCCTCTGCTGTCCCCTGCCCTCCAACCTGGCTTTTCACACCCTTATCAGCTGCCAGCACAAGTGTCATGACCTGGATTCAAAGATGCTTTTTAAACCCCTGATTACATGGCCTACTTCCTGGCTATGGAAATGAGGCCAGGTGGATTCTATTTTCAAAGCCTGCTAAAGACCGTGGCTAAAATAGCTGACAACATTACCAGACCACTGGGGCTTAAAGGGTTTCACAGTGCCTCTGTGTCTTGAGAGATGTGCTGGCTTTCTCTGTGTTTCCTGTTTCATTTACTAACAGAATTTTAGGAATCTCAGTGATGTTGTGCCCCTCCCCTTCTCATTCCCAGGCAGTTCCTCCCTCGATGTTTGTGTGGAATCTCTGGCCTTTTTACAGACCAGTTTGCCACTAACACCACACCCTGGCTTTCCTCCACTACCTTACATGAAAGAAGCTACCACCAATTTCCAAGTACCCCTAAAACCACAGCAAAGTGGGGAGAGCTGCTCATTGAGAACAAGGACAGGACTCTCATGAAACTCTCCCCCACAGCAGCTACATTTGAAGCTTAAGGTCTCAGTTTATTTAGTAGCAGTACAGCTCCTTTCCTTTTCTGCTTTCCTAAACTGTTTCTCAATCCTGATGTTCTCTCTTTCAGGACATACTCCTGCTTCCAAGAGCCTGCTGACACCAGAGCTGAAGCATTAGCTGGGGTTTACCTCCTAAATACAAATAATGCTTCCTATTAAAGGATTTGCTGGACTAGTCCATGAGACTGCCACATAGCATTTGATCTGCTGCAGAGCTAACTGTGCCAGCAGCCTCTGAAGCTGGTGAAGAAGTAAAGGTGGTAGGTACAAGGTATTGTCCCTTTCTTTATGTATGCATTCTTTACAGATGTGTTTATCAAGCCTAGAATTAATAGAAATATTGATGTGCTTTTTAAAAAAGGCTTAAGGGGTGGAAAAAAATCAAGCTTTCTACTGCCCAGATTTATAAATAAGCCTTTGCAGAATCACACCTTTCCCTGATTCTACAATGAGCCTGGCTGACCTTGTGTTCAGCCTGGGTAAAATGGATCAAATTAAATGAGATTTAAAGACTTGTGCTTTTATTCTCTAATAGTTTTAGGGATAGCAGATTGGTCTGATCAGTCTACATAACATGCACTTTCATTCTGATGATGTATCCTTTAGAAGTGCAGAAGGAGAAAGTCTAACCAGTCAAATTCTATTAGTCAAATAGTGGAAGTGGCTTCCTATCCTGAGGGGGGGGAAGGGTGCAGTGGCTAAACTAGAGAAAGATCATTATGGGTATTGGTTGGCAGATCACTGGTTTTATAAAGAGTCTCAGTAAATGTGTCTGAATACAGTTTTCTTATACCAGCCTGGGCTATGATACAGTGTTTATTCTGGGGCTACAAAATACTAAATTTGCCAGGCTTGGTTTTTCATGGAGGCTGTCCACAAAGGAGCTAAAGAAAGTAGCTTACCTCCTTGCCAGTTTGGCTGCATCTGCTGCAGCACTTCCGTTGACTAGAAGGGACACGTTAGATATCGCACCAGCCAGGAAACAGTCCACGATGCCTTGGTTTCTCCGAGGACAATAGCCAAAGTCATCTCCAGTTACTATTAGCTTTACCTGAAGCATCCTTAGATGTCATCCCTGGCAAAAAAGTAAAGGAGGTTAAATCGGAACACTCGGCAGCCTGCAGATCATAGGCAAACAGGAAAAGACAGGCTTACCGGGGGCGAACCGTACCGTGACTCAGCCCCCTGAGTAACTCCTCCTGCTCCACCTCAGCCCGCCGCTGTCTCGCAGCTCGCACAGCGGCCGGATTCGCGTGTGGCCGCGGGGCTCACACCATCCCTGCCTGCTCCTGCCTGCGAGCACCAGCCCTGCCCTCCCCTGCGGGGTAAACCCTTGCGCGCACTTCGTACCTCTGGCGCTGAGGAGCGTGCGAGAGCTCGGGGACTTGCTGGGATGATTTAATTGATCGATGGTGCGTCAGGGGTCAGATTCCATTCCCGGGCACACCTCGCCCGCGGTGCCCAGTGAAATGGCACGGGTGCGGATCACCTGAGGCAACCCGCAGCCGTGACGTCTTTGCGGCCGCCGATCCCCGGCCCCATCCGGCGCGGCCGGAGCGGCTGCGGGCCGTGTCCCCGGGGAGAACCGGGACTGGAGCGGCCTGCGGGGGCCCGGCCCTGCCCTCCCGCTGCGGCGGGGGCGCGGGGGAC